>CM031236.1:364176787-364356622 GCA_018340775.1 Taxus wallichiana var. yunnanensis | reverse complement strand
AGTGGAATCATTCGAAGCTACACCATTTCCATTCCACGGCCAGTTGCGGAATTAAATCACGTCGCGGTGTCTTTAGATCGAATCGAGTTCGGATCCATAATTTGAAAGGTTTCGTCCTCTTGTCTCAAATCACGACCCGTGAAGAAGTCAATGCGTAGAAAATTCCTTACGGATCTTGTACATGTGCTCCCGATCCGGTTGAAGGCTTAGACCATTTGGAGTTGCACGTTCACCTAGAGTGCTTTCGGGAATTTTTAATTGTTCATATACGATTAAAAATAAAATGATGATTATTTACGGCGGACATTGCAGCGTGATGCATGTACGGGAAGAACTCAAAAGCTTGAGGTAAAAAAAGAAGGAAACAAGGCTAAGGCAAAATTCGGCTCACTTCGAGATCCGGCTTGTTTCAGAATCGATCGTTTCCAATTCAGCTTGTTTCGAGACCCAGCTTGCTTCGAGATCCATTTACTCGAGATCGGTTTGGTGAGAATCGAAAGCGAAAAAAGAATCATTCTGCATCACGGACATGAAAAAGGACAAAGGCTACTGACTTTCCTCTTTCTTCTTCTTTCTCTTATTTCCTCAAGCCAAAAGTAATTGAAGCGATCAATTAAATTATCTGACTTAAGTGATTGGTTTAAAAGCCATTAGTTGAAGAAGTCAACTACTTGGGGATAGGTGGCGGCGTCTGAAATAGAAGGTTCTATTTTCAGTGCAAATCATGCATGTCATCACCGAAGAGAATTCGGAGGGAGATTGCTGATTGTTTCCTTTTCCACTTCCCCATGTGCGAGTTGACTAAAAGCTTCCGACTTATAATTGCCCCTCTACATTACATAAGTAGAGGAAGAACCTTCGAGTTCGGGATCGGAATTTGTAAGTAGCATTCTTGTGTCTCGACTTTGTCTTTGAAACCCTTGAGAGCCACTTGAGACGAAAGGAATATACGGGAGACAGATTTCCGGAGAACTTTGTGTCATGGTGTATTGTGTTTCTAGCTTTTATATCTTAGATCTTTGAATAAAGCTGTGTTATTTTAGATCTAGATCTAGAAGTGCTAACCTTCGCTTATAATTGTGTTTATATCTATTGGTTTCTTTATGTGCATGCTAAATCAACTCTGTTTTCTATTGATTGGGATGCACATCTTCCCCATTTCTTCTCTGTGTTTATATAATTCCCATACATAAATTTTTCCTTTCTTAAACAAGTGCTTACTTGTTGCGGAAGCTGTCTGTTATGGTTCATGAGGTGAGCAGTTAAAAGTAAAACCCCATATAGATCTTAACATATTTTAACTAACAAATCGACACGGGAGCCTCACTTGAGTAAATGAGGAGATTTATCTCATGCGCTATTTGCTTAGGTTTTGTCTTATGCGAGAAAAATTTAATATGAAGATATATTGATGTACCTAACATTAATTTGAGCACTGTGATGACTACTGCGATTTTATTCGAGACAAAGATGGAGTCCATGGCACGAATACTTAATTTTATCACCAAAATCTGCATATAAATCCTTCTACCCTAAAATTTGAGGTTTGTTTGCATCTTGCAAGCAAGCAAAAATATTATTTAATTCACCCGAGGCACATATACCAACATGTAGATGCTGGAATGACCAAAATTAGGCTATTTGACCCTAGGCGGCGTAAGCGGAAGCTTCTCAAATAGCGGTGGAAAATAAACTTTAATGCAAATTCCTCCTTATTTTTGTGCCAAAACATGTTTGGGTTGCGATCCTCATCAAAAAAATTAAGTGCTTGTCTCTCTCTTATGGCATCTCATGCTTATATAACCTCAAACATACTATTTTTAATAATTGCCTCTTCTATTTACGGCAATTTAATTAATTAATAACCATATTTACTCATTAATTAATTAATAATTGCCTCTTCCTCTTCCTATTGCTTTTTAAATAATTTATTTTATTTATTTTTAGCATGCATCCTTGACTTCTTTTTAGCTCTTCCACTTGCATTGACTTTTCTTCTATTTATGGCGTCAAAATTGGGTGGATAAACCATTAATAAATATAATTAAATGCATTGTTATTCACTCGAGGTGGGTGGCGCTTTTTGCAAGAGGAATTGCGAAAAATAAGAAGTCGGACTTGATGGAAATTTCCACCACCTGCACTGCCGCAGCTGCAGCTCCAAAATCCTCTCTTCTACTCAAGCTATTTGACTTTCATAATGAGAAATTTCACGTAAGTGCAAGGCGGTAAGAAATTCCCTTTGCCTTCCCTTTGAAATTCCCAGCTAAATTAAAACATCTCCCAAAAAGTGTGACTTGTATTAAAAATAGCTTCCTTTGATAAAGTGCGACTTGCATGGGTGAATAAACCTCTTTGGTGGGAAAAGTTAGCCTGCTAGGAGAAAATTCCCATCGGTGCTTTAAGTGATTTTTCTTTATTTTATAATGGGAATTTTACCCTATAAGGCGGGTAAGAAATTATTATGCACTGCTGCGTCTCTAATATTCCCATTCTGACTTAAGTGACTTTGACTTCATGGGAAAATATACCTGCGAGGTAGGTAAGAAATTCCCTTTGCACCCACTACCTGCTGATATTCCCATTGCAGACTTAAATCCATTCATTCCAAAAGTCGACTTGCTAGGAGGCTTTTTGTGCTTTCGACTTCATCTTTTTGGTGAAGTTTGCTTTTTGAGGTTGATTCCATGCAGTACAGTTGTAAATGATCTCACAGATGCTCCAGGCAATTGAACGGACTATACGGGACAAAGAATGGACTCAAGGGAATTAAACAAAAAGACAACGGGGAAAACCATATAAAAACACAAAAGAAATAAATAAAAACAAAAATCGTTGCCAGAAGTCACAGAGAAAGCTCTGAATTCATTCTGGTGAAAACCCTATTGAGATGTGTGAATACGCATGCAAAAAGCTTGATAGGATTAACAGAACACAATTTACTTCAAACGGGGCATTATTTATTTAATAAATAATTAAATAAAAATTTCCCATGAGACAAAACTTGGTGGAGGATAAAATGAGTTTCGGCATATGGGTATTTGTCGAAATTGGCTCATATGATTCACTAGGAATATCTTAACATAATACAGACATCTTCTGACAATAAAAACACAAAAAGACCCTTTATTTTAAAAGAACTAAAAATTTTAAACATGGGGTAGTCTCGCAGTTCGAGGTAAAATTTGGAGACACCAAGCCACCAATGTAATAAGTGAGGGCTTTTGTCCCCAAGTGTTGTGACTAACGAGGGTTTTTGTCCCCAAATGTTGTGACTAACGAGGGTTTTAGTCCCATACTGTTAGATGAAGGAGCTTGATATGCAAACAAACTCATACCTCTATTGCCCCTTTCTTTGCTTGTCATCATCTCATAATTTCCACCCAAATGATGGATTCCCAATACTTCAGTAATGTTGTCTCAAAAAGAGCTATAACCTTGCGTTTTTCTCTCAAAAATCAGAATGTAGGTGGTTGGAAACAAGGAATGATAGTCATCAATCCCCTAATTTTTCCTCCAATTTGGAGCTATGTTGGCTGAAGTAGTTGTCTTCTTCAACTAGAACCATCTACCACCATTTTTAATGATTTTATGACCTCAAAATGACCACTCTTGCATCTGATCAAGTCTGAAACCAACTCATAATCCAATTTTATTAAAATCAATAGCTTAAAAAAGGAACAACTGCAAAACTGAAATCTCCTTGCAAAATTCTTAATTGTGAGTATGGCAATGACTAAAAAACATCTCCCTAAAGGCTGAAAAATTTCCCCCAACATTCATCAATCGAAAAATGGTCCATCTCTTGACTGAAAATACTTGCTTACCTGCTTGTATGCATGCAAATGAAATCATGTGGTGGCTGATATAAATAATGATAGTAGTACCAAGTCTGAAATTCTAAGCTATGGTTCTCCAAGGTACATTCCTTTTGTCATCACTAACCACCCACATACTTTGTTGGTGATCTCTTGCATGAATACTCAACCATGAAGTAACTCCACCATGCTTATGTTGCGCTACTTTGATATTATACTTGGTTGGAAATGTACAAAATTGGGAATATTTTGCGAGTCTATCAATCACAACATATAAACAACCCTTACCTTGAACCATGGGCAGCCCGGTGATGAAGACTATGGAAATGCTTTCCCATTTTTGAGTGGGAATAGGAAGGGGCTGCAATAGTCCAGCTGGAAATTCATGCTCTGCCTTGTTTTGTTGGCAAACCAAACATTCCCATATGTATTGAAGCACCTCCTCTTTAAGACCTTTCCAAAAGAACCTTCCTCTCACCTTTTCATGTGTCTTGAGATAGCCTGAATGACCAGCCAATGGGGCATCATGAACAACCCTCAATATCTTGTTCTTCACCCTTGATTCGGAAACCAAATAGACTCCATTCTTGTAGAGAATGAGCCCATCCATTATTTTGTACCTTTCATCCACAATTTCTTCCTCAAAAACAACATTAGCAAACTTATACTCAGCTGTAATTAAAGACTTCCAATCAGCTGTTATCTTAGATAAAGAGCAAAGATATGATTCTTTGGACAAAACATCTTCTACCAAATACTTGATTTGAGTGGTTTCCGGAATCATACCTTGAAATATCACCTTCTTGCCTTTATCCATGAAGCTCAACTCCATACTTTGGTAGTTGAGAGTGAACTTTCCCAATGAATGTAACCATTGGACCCCAAACACAAGATTTGTACTAGCTATGCCAATCATATAAAGATCATCACATACCTCATGCTCTCCCAACGTGAAAAGGAGTTGGGGACACCTTGTGCATGGCATGGAGTAGCCATCCGCTACCTTGACCGTGAAGCCTTTGAAGTCTTCCACCTTCAAATCCACCTTTGCCCTCAAGCTCTCATCAATGAAACTGTAAGTAGCTCCATTATCAATCAAAATTGTGACTCCTTGTCCATGGAGGGTAGAATCCTTCACAACTTTGTTAGAATACATAATAAATTCAAAACAATCCTCCATCAAATTTCTTTCTAACCTTATGCATGGAGTAGCAATATCAAGGACTTCCTCTTTCTTACAATTCAAGGGATCAACCAGAACCCAAACTTTTATGCCCACATAACCTTGCAAGAAAAGATATATGTTACTCCACAAGTTCTTCACATCATCACCAATTATATTACAAGGCATCAAACATGACATGTGATCTTTCTTAACAACAAGCTGCCCATAATGACACAAGTATGGCAGCGACATAAGAGGAGATAAAATGTGATTTTTTTCACCATACCTTGGGCTGCCAACAAGGATCCCACCATTTTTTTGTTGGTACTTGTTTGGAACATCTCCGGAACTCACTCCAAGGTGGTAAACTTCCTCAATTTGCCCATCATTGACTGTTTGGAAATTTCCAATGAATTGAAAATAATCACGAGGAACCGGAAGTGCCTTTCCTCCATGAACATACCCTTCCGTAATGTCATCTTCTTTGCCCTTATGCAAATCTGATCTCTTTTCAACAATTTTCCACAAGCACCCATTAGAAACCAATGAAATATCATTAAATATTGAAGAACTTTTACCTTGGGACACATGCTCCATGATTTCCTTAGGTTCATGCTTCAACCCTTCATCAAATTGTGATGTCTTCATGCTGCTGTTTTGAAAATCAGTCGAGAGCTTTACCTTGGCAATGGTGATGGGGGCTTCTAGGGCTTCAATGGGTTGTTCCCTCTCAATGCCCAACAACTTTGGTTGTTCTTCTTCCTTTTTGACTCAAGCTCCATGATTTTCCCTTCTTCAACTTGCGTTGTGGGTTCCTCTATGGGCTGTTTCTTCTCCATTACTTGCAGCCCTAGTTTTTCTTTGTGTGTAGCTTGTGACCTAGGCTTGGGCCTTGATCTTCCCTTGCTTACTCCCACGAACTCAGAAAAAGACATGGCATCACGAATCTTCTGTAAGAGCTTTGTACTCTTCAAACCATGTAGCAATATTGTTCACTTTGGATGTATGAGAACTATTGACTTCCTTTGAAGAGCTCCTTCCACCATTTGGACCTTGAATGGTATGGATCAACCGAGCCATTATGTTGGTCAATCTTTCTTTCTCTAGGGTAAGCTTTTTGAGACTAGCATCACCGAAAATACTATCCGCCATTTTGATCTTCTTGCAAGGAAACCCTTAGGTTGGGAAAACCGAAGCTCGATACCTTTGTAATGTCCTTTCTAGGGCTTAAACTAAAAATAATGGTTTTCCCACAAACCCAAAAAATTAGATCTGAAAATGCACCAACTCCAAACTGAAAATAATCTGATTTTATATCAGTAGATCCAACAATATTAGAAACCCTAGCAGCGAACTGAAAATTACACCTTTAGGGTATCAAAATCACCTCAGAACATTACTTAATATTCCTCTAGGGCAGCAAACTGTACCATCACTTAGGAACAATCATTCACATGGACTGAAATTATCATAGAAACATCCCAAATACTCAATAAAACCAACAAGATGAAATCTGGAGGAAATATGTATTTTATAATTTATTTTAAGTACAAAGCGAAACTGAAACTTCTAAAATTCATAACTCCATCAAGACTTGGAGTTTCAACACAAACCAATGCTCAAAACGATCTTCAAGAGACCAACTATCTAATGAAAGTGAAATCAGATTTTTCCGACCATGGAAACCCCCTCAAAATTGATTCTGAATTACCCAGGTGGATCGCTCCAAAGAAGGAAGGGTGCTAACACCCTAGAAAATGCCCTAGTTGAAGTCGAAGTGCCATATGCACAGATGAATACCTCGCTGTTCTGAAATCTGCCAATTAAGTCCTCTTGTGACTCCAGTATGAATCCACTAATACAACAAATGAGGGTTTTCATCCCCAAGTGTTGTGACTATTGAGGGTTTTCGTCCCCAATAGGATCCAATGAGGTTTTGTCCTCAAAGTAGAGCCACACCAAAGGTTTTCGTCTTCATGGAGAGTAGGGCACACCGTGCACAAACCCAAGATATCAATTTTTGAAATAAACATGCATGCTTTCCTTAGGCCATTCGATCCACCTTTATATCCTCCCTTTTTGGCGCCAAGAGTCATAAGGGTGACTTTTTCCCCATGACTGATAACTTTAAGTGCATGCTTCTATTTTTAATTTGTCTTTATGAGCTTTCCAGCCCAGCCGACCTGTCCTTAAGAGGGAAAATACAAAAAGAAGCATTAATAGAAATGAAAGAAAACATAAATGAAACCCACATACTTCCCTTCCTCAAATTCTTCTTGGCCAATAGAAGAAAAATGGCAAGAAGTCTTCATTTGGAACTAGTTCGAAAAAGGGGACATTACATAATGTTTTGGTTTAATTTTATGATTGTAGAAGTGCCACATTAATACTTACAACGCTATGTGTTGAATGCAAGTGCCATGCACTATACAGTGAACATTATGAAGAATATTGCTGCGCCCGGATTTCAGTTCTCTATTCTTCTTTCACTATCTCAATGCCATGCCCAGTCTGCAATCTTCAATACGCATTTTTTCTGAGTAAGGCTGCAGCTAGGTGGATGAGCCTTTTAAAACGGTAAAAAATAATGACAAACAGAAAAAAAAACAGCATTATTCCCTTCCAATGTATACTCTCCAGATCAATGATAATCAGTAATGAAACCATTCAGCATGCTAAGAAATGCTGTGTCCTGATGAAAAATCTCTCCAGATCACCGAAGAAGGCACACAGGTGGAGAAACTAAAACGCTTTTGGATCTATTTGAATCCTTCCAAGCAGATTTTTGCCAAATCTCAAGCAAAATTAACTATTTAAACAAATTTTCAGACCTCTTTTAGGCGAAAAACTAGAGATTAAAAATGCAGAAACTAAACCATCTATGGAGAATATATGGAAAATTATTGCTTACTCCTCCCAACTTCTTCATTTTATCTCCTTCATGGTTCAGCCTTTCCATGGACTCTTGCTCACGGGCCTTCCATTGTTTCTTCTCAGGCCATTACTGTGTCTTTGATACCACTGTTAGGGCAAAATACAAATGATAATATGGAAGTGCTACATTGACATTTGAAGAGGTCATACAAATTTTAGATCCTTGTAATTGGAATAATTGGACTATATGTAAATTCATGTATTTAATAAATGGTTTAGGGTTACATACATACATATCTATATCTATATCTATATGAATATCTATATCTACATACATACATACATATATATATATATATATATATATATATATATATATCTATATCTATATCTATATCTATATGTATGTATGTATGTAGATATAGATATAGATATAGATATATATATATATATATGTGTGTGTGTGTGTGTATGTATGTATGTATGTATGTATAAGCACATGGTGAGGTATAACTCTGTTGTGCACGGGACTCAACTATCAAATTCCCGTAAACCCATTACCCACTGACCAATTAATGCCAAACATTAAGTAATCAAAACATGTCAATAAGGGGGTGTCTCGAGAGGAGAAACATGCTCCATAGAAACACAATAAAAAAGCAACACATAATAACAACTTTGGATCACATGTACTAACACTTGATTTTGTCAAATTTCTTTCAATTTAGTAGGGCAGAGTGTAGGGTGGGTGCCACATTGAAATCTGGCAGATTTAGATGTTTAGTAGTTCCTTTGATTCTAATAGATGTTTTTGTGGATTTGTTCAAATTTAGAAGTTGATATCTGTTTGGTAACACCCTCGGACTAATATCTGGACATCATTGTTGTCAATGTTTAGATTTTGACATTGTAATTTTCTAGCGTTTTTGAGAATTATTTTTTTGACTTTTATCCAAAAACTGTGATGCTATTTTGAAGTGTTTTTGTAGGTGGAACTTATTTTGTTATAACAAATGGGTTCCTTCCAGCTCTTCCTTGGAAGGATTATGTAGGCTTGAAATGGTTCCTACTCAGATTTCTAAGCCATAAGTGAGATTGTAAAAAAATTAATTCTTCATTCATTTTTCAGGTTGGTTACGATATTATAACAGAAGATAGATTTTCCCTTGGAAAGGTAAGTGGCTTCATTTTATTGGGTACATTCTTCTTTGTCATGACACAAGTAATTTATTTGTCTGCTGCTGATAGATAGTTTTTTTGTCAAGGTTCGCGATTACAAATTTAATATCAACGCGGGGATGTAGCATATCTTGAGTTTGATTGTTTTGGAGTTTCGTTCATTCCCCAAGTGTGGTATGGTGTGCATGCATACTTTTGTGTTCTTTTATACCTTTCAACATTTTTGAGGGAAGAAATTTAGAGAATTTTTAGTGCTCTTTGTCTTGATATTTCAGGTAAGCACATATTGTTTACTTGTTGAAGATGTGATTGACATTACATCGGATACAATAGTAGTGCGCTCTGGTGCAGATGTTCGAGTGCAAAGACTGACAAAGGTATGTCGACTATTATTTTAAAAACATGGGCGTATGGTTTAGGCTGTCTTAACATAACACCAATGCTGGCAAGGTGGTTATTCATGTATATGTCTGTGTCTATAGTTGTGATATTTAGATGAGCACGAATAATCATCCATGCAATCCTGCTCCATTCTTGAGCCGATGCTTGACTTGTGAAATGAACTCTACTCTCATGAATCCTTATAGCGTGATTCAAACAATCCAGATGAAAAAAAATCTAATGGCTCTTTAGGATATCATGGATCTGGGTTCCGATAATGTAATGCACATTATCAATTACTCAAGGACAGGCATTGACAACATGCCTTTTTTCTTTTATGGTAGAAGGCTGAAGTTGGAGCTGTAGATAGACCCTGATAAATAAGCTGCTAGTATTTTCTGCTTGATATCTAATACACATCTGTTCAGATTTCTTTAGTCATGACAAGGAAGATTTGCTTTCTGGATCCAACTAAGTTCATGTAATATGAATAGCGACCTCATTGTGTGTGCCAGTTGAGACTTCCATAGATGCTTAGAAATGTGCTTCAAAACGATCAACCTCTTTGTGTGTATCCTATCAATGTAAATTACTGACTCTTTCAATGATTGGGTGTAAGAATGGTCCCAATACATATTGATAAGGCAACAAGGCTTGGTTAACTAGAGTGTTTGAGAGAATTCCAAGCCACCCACCAGGGTCTCATTACAGCCCCACTCAATGACATGAAAACAAAAAGAGAAGAGGTTGGTTACAACTCTTGGGTGTTTTTGGCAGTAAGAAACTGATTGGAATTGTCATCTAAAGCTAAGAAGGTCTTTATTTACTGTTTTGTGGTGCAGAACATCTGGTTGTGTTTCTTGAAGCTTCAGCAAGAAAACTCCTATTGGTCCAATGGTAAAAGTAGTCATAAACCACAATTCTCCTTCAGTGAAACATTGACCTTGTTATTACAAAGTTGTGAACCTTTTTGTCAAACCTTTCTAGGCATATACCATGTTCAACTTTTGCATAGTATCATCCTAAGATTAATTAATTTGTGGTATTGGCTATTGAGGGCTACCCAAGTCTTTCACATTCTCTTTTAATTTCATGCATGCTCAACCTTGCTGGCAAATATGCAAAAAAATTCTCCACCTTGTGCATGTGAGCTTGTGATCCTCTAGTGACTCCCATGCCCCTTGGTAGTAAACATGAGCAAAACCCATGCCAAGTAACATTGGTGACCCATGGATGATTATAGAAAAATAAATTTGCTTTACTTAAAAATGAAGATATTACTTCCTTGTGGTACTTAAAATGGGAATTTTCTTAATGCTGAAAATTTTAAAATATTTCGTAGAAGTTCAATCAATTTTGATTTTTCCCTCTTTGATCTGTAAACTCTTCAACTTTGGAATTATTCACAAATCACAATATTATTCGCTGCTGTTTACTTTCTATTAGAAAATAATAGAGATAGCTAGTGAATGAATTACTATTGTATTCTCGGGAACAACAATTGTAGTAAAGGAAAGAATATAAGCTCATAACACCAACAATTTTATCCTGGAAAACCTCCAATGGAGGAAAAACCAGTCGGGAAGGGCAATTGCTCTTTCTTCCCACTTCTATTGGCCAATTTAAATCAACAGGTACATAATTTACAATAAGTAAGAAAGAGAAGTAGATAATATCTCAACACTTCCTTCAATTACTTGCTTGCTCTGTCTCAACGCTCCTTTCTTCTACAAAATACAATTTCCAACACTAAGATTTCTTGCTCACTTGCTCCCATGCTTCGATGATCTTCTACACTTCTACAATCATGTATTTATAGCCTTTCTCATGTCCTCTCGTGCATTGGAGAATGGGAAAGGTCATGAAGGAGAAGAGAAATGAACATCCTTTCAAATTCGAGGCATGTTCGTTTGAATTTTGTTTTCTCGTCCGTAATGGCTAAGACCGCCACTGCATGCGAGACCCGGCGGTTTTGGGACCGCTGCCCCTGGCGGGGTGGCGGTTACCAGAACCGCCCGCCACATGGCGGGCGGCGGTCCTATTACTTAAAAGACAGAACCTCCGTTTCATTATTTTTCTTCTCTGTGTTGACTTTCGATGAAGTAGAGTTATTTCGGATCCCTATGGATCACACCTCCTCTTAGGAGGCTTTTGGTGCCACAAAAGCTTAGTGGGGGAGTAGATGAGGAACAATTCCCTTGCTTGCTCCTTCGAATACCACCGGGCCTGCCTTAGTGTCTTTCCTTTCGAGTCCCGATCTACTAAGACTCTGTGGACCTCTTCTAGTCTCTCGACTTTACGATGTAGCACTACATCCTCCTCCGGTCGCCTCGTGAGTCCAAGACGCAATCCTCGGTGGAAGGTAGCGATTGTAGTTCTTCATCTTCCTCCAAAGCATGGATGGCTCATATAGGTGCAAGTTCTCGCAGTTTACTATAGAGTACATCCTTATGAATGATGGCAAATCAAGTCGAAAAACATTTTCCCCAACCTGCTCCAATATGGTGAAGGGTCCATATCGTAGTGGCTTGAGCTTCGTGCTTGACCTTGTAGTCTCTCCTTGCTCAAGTAAAGTCAAACTTTGTCTCCAACATGAAGCTTGTGTTCCCTCCTATGCTGATCATGCCTAGCTTTGTACTTTGCTTCGATTTCTCTAGTTGCTCTTTGACCTTGAGATGGATTTGCGGATCCTCTCAATGAACTTGTTGGCTCTAGTCACCTCTGTGTCTCATGTATCCTCCTCATCCTGCTGTCCAACTGCTATGTCCAAAGTAGATTTGTAGGTAGATATCCCAAGCATGCTTCAAATGGTGACTTCATAGTGGACGCCGTCATCTTGCCGGTTATAGGAATGTTGAATGTAGGCTAAGGACTCGTCCCAAGTCCTTGGGTACTTACTGTTATACCCTCTGATCAACTGTACCAAAGTCCTGTTTACCACCTCTGTTTGTCCATCTATCTGTGGATGGAAAGTTGTGCTCCTCTATAACCTGGTATCCATCTTGTCCCACAAAGTAGTCCAAAACTTCCCAAGAACACGAAATCCCTATCGAGACAATAGACTTTGTGCAAACCAAAATGCACCCATACATTAGCAAAGAAAAGATCTATTGCCTCATGTGCTTTTTTCTTGTCTTTTTACATGCCATAAGAATACACATTTTACTAAATCTATCCACATGACAACATAGAGATAGTCATGGCCATGTTTAGACATAGGTAATCCTCCTACAAAATCCATAGAGATGTCCTCCCACGGACAAGTAGGTATTGGTAAAGGCATATACAAACCTTCCTTCCTAGTTTTAGGCTTGCTAGTACAACAAAGTTTACATCCACGAATAAATTTTGATACTTCTTGCATATTGGGCCAATATACATACCTTTGCAAGTGGGCTAGGGTCTTACCAACACCGAAATGTCCCACTACTTTCGAGGTATGTGCTTCCCTCATCAATAGAAGTCTTTCTTCTTTAGGCACACAAAGTTTCCCCCATCGGTAGAGCAGCCCATCCTTGAGATAACAGTCTTCAATCCCCGTCTTTTTAGCCCCTTGGGACTGCAACTTCTGAAATGTTACCCCAAAGTCTTTGTCTTGGGCATATGCTTCTTTGTAAGCTTCCTTCGTGAAGGGCTCGACCTGAGAGATAGTGGCCAAACAGAAAACTTTTCCTATGTGGGTGGCCTAGACAACATGTCTGCCACCAAATTTGTACTACCCTTCTTATATTTGATCACGGATGGAAGCTATTTGAAGAAACCCCATCCATTTGTAGTGCCTCGCCCGCTGCAATTTAGACTCATGCTTGCAAATCTTGGAGAGGTTTGTCTTTACCCAACAAATAATGTTTCCATTTTTTAATTGCTTGAACTAGTGCATACATTTCTTTATCATATACTGAATATCCTTTAATTGTTGAAGTGAAGGTTTTAGAATGATAACATACGGGTTTACCTCCTTGAAGCAACACTGCGCCCATAGCATAATCATTGGCATCTGTCTCTACTTCAAAAGGCTGCTACAAACTAGGAAGAGCAAGTACTGGAGCATGACTAATCTTGTATTTCAATAACTCAAAGGATTTGTCTTATTTCTTACCCCAGTCAAAACGCTTACTCTTTGCGGCCACCTTTGTGTGTAGAGTGTGCTGCAATTGCCGAGAAACTCGGAATGAACTTCGCATGTACTTTATTGCTCCCACAAAACTTCTAGTCTTTGTGGCTCCTGTTGGTGTTGGCCAATTTGTGATGGCTTCCACCTTCTTTGGATCCACTCGTAGCTCTCCTCCTCCAACCACGTGCCCAAGATAGACAAGTGACTGTTTGGCAAATTCACATTTCTTCATATTACAAAGTAGTTGTTTCTCCCTGAGAACTTGCAAGACTTGCTGCAAATGTGTTAGATGTTCTTCCCATGTGGCACTAAAAATCAGGATATCATCTAGATATACAATGACACATGAATCTATGAAATCCCACAATACATCATTCATCAATCTCATAAATGTAGCGGGTGCATTGCATAATCCAAAAGGAAGTACTAACCATTCATACAAACCCTGTTTTGTTTTGAAGGCAATCTTCCATATATCCTCCTCCTTCATCCTGACTTGGTGATAACATGACTTGAGATCCAACTTCGTGAAAAATTTGGCATGCTAAAGCTAGTCCAAGAGATCATCTATGCAGGGGAAGTGGATATCTATTCTTTATGGTGATCTTGTTCAAAGCATGGTAGTCGATGCACATTCTCCAAGAACCATCCTTCTTTAGCACCATCACAATAGGCAAACCACACGGTGAGGTGCTCGGACGTATTACCCCTTGGTCTATTAGTTCCTGGAGTTGCTTCTTTACTTCAGTACTCTCAAGCAAGGATTCCTATACAACTCGATGTTCGGTAGAGGTGACTCTGGCAATAGTTGAATCTCATGCTCTACTTCCCGTTTTGGTGGTAATCCACTAGGAGCCTGAAATACTTCCTGAAAAGACTGAATGATACTATCCAAATCTTGTTTTCCCTGGTTAGAAATTTCTGAAACTTCTACCCCATCTTGTTTATCCTTTAGTAAAAGTAAACAAAACTGATTATGATTTGCCTGAATAAGCCGTTTTTCTTGGTTAGCACTTACCATAGTAACCCGTGTCTTACGCTAGTGTGCCGGATGTTGTAGCTGATCCCATCCTTGACCCATCTGTACCGGTTTTCCCTTCTCATAAAGATAGCATCCCTAACATACAAGTAAGGACTCCCGAATACAACATCAAAAGCATCAAGTGGAATAACGTCAGCTTTAAAAACATCTATATATTGGGAATTTATCCCAAACTTGACCTTTCATTTTCTTGTTACCTGAATTTCAACACCCTTCTTCACCCAACCCAAAGGATATGGGTGCGGATGCTCGTAAGTCTCAAGACCAAAGCTTCTTTACAACTACCTCAGAAATCAAATTAGATTGAGAACCGGTATCAACCAAAGCATTTACCTTAGTCCTCTTGATCTGGATTTTAATCTGGAATAGTCTACTCATCTCCTCTTTGTTGTCCATGTTGGTGGTTGTGCATCCAAGCCTTTCGTCTACATCAGATTCATCTTCGATTTCCACCTCCCCTTTTGTCTTTACAGATGTCATGGACTTCTTGGAGTCCTTGGTTCGATTCTTTGGATGTAACTCCGGATGTAACTTCCAACATGTAGCGTCAGTATGACCATTAATATCACAATTCTTGCAAAAATTCTTGGGATCTTTACAAGTATTTAAAGTAGTGGTAGCTTGTTTACCTTTCCCTTTCCACTTACTCTTGTTACTTGTTTGCCCATAATCCTTTTCTCGCTGATTTGTTGTTGTTTTACCCTCGCTCTGCTTCTCCTTGCTTTTTCTCATCATCATGTAGTATGCTTGTACACATGCTTCACTTTGAGATCCTTGGGCTTTGTGGAGATGACTTTTCTTGAAGGTGAGTGTGAAGTCCTCCCAAGTATTTGGTCATAATATCCTCGTCCTCCAAATCCATGTTGAAGAACATGGCTTGCCTCAAAACTCCGTAGTATAGTCTACGCACACTTTGACCATTGCCTTGTCTAAAAAAATATCGCCATTTAATCATTTGGTGGTCTTATGGCCAATAGGATAGAAGTTAGCTCTAAGTAATTCCTTAAATTCTTGCCAAGATTTCACAATAGGACGCTTCTTTTCACAAGTAGTTAAGTGAGTTTCCCACCAAACTAGAGCATGTCCCTCCATTTTGAGACGTGCAAAGGTGATCCTTTGTGCCTCGGTGACATTATGGACGCTAAAATAGACTTAACTGTTTTGACCATTTATCAACTTTGCATCTACTTGTCCTTCAAAGCTTTTGATTTCGACTTTAGTCTCAACTTTAAAAGGAGTATGTTCAGATTTTACCTTTTCCCTTATGTTGGAAGTTTCTTCTTCATGCTCTTCCCCATAATCTTCCTCATGGTGACTCTTGCCTATACCAAACTTTTTGGCTAAGCCTCGAACCACCGAGTCCATGGAGTCTTGCTTGACGGAAGCTGTCTTTTGCAAATCTGCAAGTTCCTCTTGCCTTCTAAACATCCTATCCATCATGGTCTCCAGCATCTTGATTCTACGGACCAAGTTCTCTTCCTCCATTTCTCCCCGAATTCTCTGTTTCCACTTCTTTGTAGAAATCTCCGGATTACAAGGTAAAGCTTCTTCGCCTTTAGATCTTGTCACTGTCATACAAATTCAAGAATGAAATACCAGTCCTGGATACTTGATAGCTATGATACCAAAATGATCTGTAAACTCTTCAACTTTGGAATTATTCACAAATCACAATATTATTCGCTGTTGTTTACTTTCATTAGAAAATAACAGAGATAGCTAATGAATGAAGTACTATTGTGCTTAGAATCAACAATTGTAGTAAAGGAAAGAATATAAGCTCATAACACCAACAATTTTATCCTGGAAAACCTCCAATGGAGGAAAAACCAGTCGAGAAGGGAAATTGCTCTTTCTTCCCACTTCTATTGGCCAATTTAAAACAACAGGTGCAAAATTTACAATAAGTAAGAAAGAGAAGTAGATAATATCTCAACACTTTCTTCCAGTTACTTGCTTGCTCTATCTCAACACTCCTTTCTTCTACAAAATACAATTTCCAGCACTAAGATTTCTTGCTCACTTGCTCCCATGCTTCGATGATCTTCTACACTTCTACAATCATGTATTTATAGCCTTTCTCATGTCCTCCTGTGCACTGGAGAATGGGAAAGGTCATGAAGTAGAAGAGAAACGAACATCGTTTCAAATTCAGAGGTTTTTCGTTTCAAATTTTGTTTTCTATCCATAATGGCTAGGATTGTCGCCTGCCTGGCAGGAGGATCGTGTTACTTAAAAGACAGAACCTCCATTTCATTATTTTTCTTCTCTGTGCTGACTATTTCTGATGAAGTAGAGTTATTTCAGATCCCTATGGATCACTCTTACCACTCTAGTTCATAATCCCAAATTGTTAAAATAAAGAATATTCCCTTCCTTACTATTTTCAAAATAAAAGGACCCACCTATTAGTACAAATGGGATAATCCATAACCAACATTTTTTTGTTTTAAAGTCCCTAGAATTAGGGTATGTGGTGAAAGATCTTGGCCCTTAGGTTAATGTGATAGCATCTTCCTTCTCTTTGGGATTAATCTCCCTTAGAGATGCTTTTGTGCTTTGTGTGTTTTCCTACGTGGTGATTATTACCAATTTGTTTCCAATGTACTTAGAGAAAGATCATAGAATATATGGTTACTTATGGGAAACAGGTGTTTTAAACTTCCATATTTAAACTTAAATAAGTGTTAGGAGTGATTGTTCCATGGTTATAATAATTATGTGAAGTAAGTCATTACACACACCAAAGGATTCAGCAATTTAGAATGAGGCTTTGGGGTGAAAGTTCCCAAGTTGATGGGTTAGCATCCTTCTCTTTGGTACTAATGTTGCTTAAAGGTGTTTGTATGCTTTGTGGCCCCCTTTCCCAATCTTTTACCACTTTTATGCGGGGACATTAGGGAATATGCCACTAAATATCGAGAGGACGCCCCCATTATTTTGGAGAGGTCGGAGATGTTTGTACGTCCTTGGCACTTTTTGTTTCACATTTACTTTTCTTTTCTTTTTGCGAAAAAGCAAATTTATGGAAACTTTAAAAAACGTAAAAGAAATACAACACAACCATAACCCTAAAAGTGACACTCTAAGTTATAAAATGACTCTATGGTCTCATTCCATACCACACATCTTATTAACACTTGAGCAAAATGAGAAAACAAAAGAAGAGGAGAGCAATTGTAAGAGCAAGAGGAAGAGGAGGAGCAACTGTAAGAGGAAGAGCAAGAGCAAACAAGAGGTATTTATAATTTTATTTGTTTACATACTTGATACTACTCTTGAGTTTTTAAAATTTAGTTTGTATTTGTATTATTTAATTGCTGTTTTTAAGTTTTTGTATGTACATTCACATTGTAAACTTGTTTATAGGTTTTGGGATTTTACAAAATGCACACTACATAGGGTTTGGCTGTTAGGGTTTTAAGAATTTTAAAATTTAAAAGTATTGATTATTGATTGATTCATTATGGTTTTATAACTTTTGCATATAGTTATTGCTGTTTTTTCAATCATTGTAGCCCCAACAATGAGTTCTTCTGAACATAATTATTAATCAGAGGAGGAAAGGATTGAGATAGGTCTAAGTGTTGGTGTTGACATTATTGGGGCTAGCGGTGGCGAAGAAGTGGGGGAAAATGTAGTGGCAACACCTATTGGTTGTTTAGTTGCAACTGCTACCAATTGCCCCTCTCAAATGTTTTCTGCATTCGCCATTTGACAATTTGATAAAAGGAAGCCATTACTGACATTTTCTTACATAGTTACGAACCCCAAGTCTGGAAGGGAGTAAACTATGGAAGTGCAATATATGTTTAGAGACTTGGCATGGCAACATCACCAAGACCAATGCACACTTGTTGCACCTTATAGGAAGGGGGTTGGTGTTTGTAAGGCTCTTTCACTTGATCAAAGAGCAAAGATGGTAAGGCTTTATAATGGAAATACCACGAATAACATTCCAATATTTTATAGTGTTATCACTGATGCTAGCACCCCTTTTAGCTTTCATAGGACCGGTAAGAATATTTTTGCTAGTTATAGTTTTTGGGGTGGTAAATGTAATGTCCCTTCTAGGGTAGTGAATGGGGAAAAAGGGTTTCTCCACAACCCTAATGGATCAGATCTGAAATTGCACCTTCAAACACACAAACATCAATTTGAAAATGAGTGAAAATATACTTTAACCCTATTTGAACAATCAATGATCAGTCCTCTAGGGCAGCAAACTGTATAGGGACTTCACATCAACAGATAACCATACAAATCGAGCTGAAAATACTTCCAGATAATTAATTCAACCACAACAATATTTATCGATCCCAATTATATCAAAATAATAGATAAAATGAGTAATCATACCCAATTGTAATGAATTTTATGGAACCAATAGTAAAACCAAAACCAAGGGCTGGAAATAGCTCATAAACCACTCCAAAAATCACCAAAATGTAGATTCCAGCCTTATAAAATATGAAGAACAAGAATAGCAGCTCAAAGTGTCCAAAAGTGCCCTAGATGATTTCAAACCCTTCACTACAAGCAAGTCGCGTAGGGTTAGAAGGGAAGAAACAAACATGAAATTCTCGTTAAAACTCACTTGTGACTTCCGGGTGAAGCCATCAATGCATACAAGATGGTTTCGTCCCCAAGTGTGTTCCTATTGAAGGGTTTTGTCCTCAATAGGTGACCAAGGAAGGGTTTTCATCCTTCAATGGCAAGAAGAGAAGCTACTTGCTCCACCTCCAAGAGAAATCAATATCCAAAATAGCATAATCCTCCTTTAGCAAGTCGAACCACCTTATATAGGCCTTGAAGATGTTAATGGGCAAATAGAATCCTCTAGAGAGCCCCCCCTCTTAATGAAGGAAACGAACATTAAAGTCACCACTTAGGCCTCCCACAAGACTGAATTCCATAATGAAGAAGCAGATCTCCTCCTTGCATTGTTTGACAAGGCTTCCACCACCTAATCGAACCAGTCCGATCTTTGCCATGATTAGTAAATAAAATAATTAATTACGAAAGTACAACGATTCATAAACCATGGTGAGTTATCTCACTTGCTCCTTTGATGCCCACGGGAAGAGGAATGGGCATAAGGTCTTCCATAGCGAACTAGCTTGAAAAAGGGGACATTACGGTAATCCCTTCCCAAAATTGCTTGCCATCAAGCAATTGCAGAAACTTGGATGCTCTAATAATCGGGTCTTGTACCTATCAAATGAAAGAGCTCTTGCCAAAACAAGCTCATATGCCCAAATACCATTATACCAAGCATAGTTCAAAAAATTGTTATCATGTAATTAATCGGAGGCCAAATTTTGACTCGGAAATCGAGAATCAACAATTTACGGCATTAATTAGCAAGTTTATTAGTACTTTAAAAACATTTAAATTCATAAAATAAACTTAAATTAAATGTAAAAACATTGTGAAATGATGCGAGAAGTGACTCTATTGTTAAAAACTTTGACCAACATTAAAAATACACATATAAATCACAATATATCACCAAACCATAGAGTTTCTTACCTGAAATATATAAATGAATTTTAGATTTTATCTATTTCTTATATATATAATTGAATATTCTTGAATTTTTTAATCTATAAAAATACTTACAAGTTCAACACATTTATGAATTTTTAAATATTAAATATTCATTTAATTTTAAAATATTGACATGAATGTAATTATGTATGTATAACTATAATGCAAACTCAAATATTATTTATATTGCAAACATATATGGTATAGCTATACACAACGACATAAGGTAGTCCAGTAATGATTTGCAAGTCCGTGACAAATTCAAACAAACATAGAAACCTGCAAAAAACCATAAATAAAAAAATCGAATAATCAATGAAAATCGAAACACGAAACCCCCTGGTCAAAACATGAGCGTGCGGGAGAAAATGCTTCCAAATGGCCACATTTTTTTTTGGTTTGGTCGTTTTTAACTTGTTAACCTAACGCGCGATTTTCCCACCGAGTTTTCACGATTTTTGTGGGTTTTACTTGCCGATTTTTGGCACATCACAAATCACGTTTTCCAAACGGTAAATCATTCGTAAGGCAAGAAATGATAAATTGCGATTTTTGGGCGATAAATCGCAATTTCTTGAATAGAGATACCAAGACAACTAAATCCCATAGTTGTCAAGTGGAACAACTTCTGCGCACAATGGTCATGGTGTCTTCTCCTTCCATTGCCTATATCTATGTGCTCTTCCTCAATGAAGCCTTCTACCCAAAGCATGAGAACATCTTTCAACACAACTTGCATGTAAACTGAAAATAAGTCATACAACCATAAATCACTTGGGATTCCATCCAATTCAACACTAGGATGACTGGGAGTATCTTCACTAGTGGAGCCTCTCCATTAATATTGTCATACTGAGGAAACCCTCTTAAATTGCATGTCATGGTTGTTCATGATTGAAAATATTGTGACCAACAATATAAAAAGGACAAATAATCTCATTATCGACCATTTGAACTTCATCGGTTCCTTTCTAAATAGTCTGCCCCTCCACGAGCCGCTCCTCTTCCATGTCCGTAGGACCAAAATCAAGGGAGTTTGGGTACAATGCAGCTAACCCCAGCAGAGCCTCCGAGAGAAGGAGATGCGAGCTAGAAACGGGGAGGTAACAAGAACCAAAGGATCAATAATAGGGAAGTCGAGACACGGTGACCAAGAGAAAGAGGTGGGGAGATGGTGACATCAGTAGAAACGACACCTTCGAAGGAAGAACCCACAACGGCAACCTCAGAATCAAAATCAAATAAAATTTGCAGACGGTGACAAGGACAAGAGGTGGGGCGAGAAGTGGGGGATGGAAGCGGAGACGAGGTGGGGGTGCGGCGGAACTTACCGGATTTGACAGGAAAATGAACAAGTTCCGCAGGGGAAATTCTGCAAACTGAAAGACGAGGTAGAGAAGGCATTGATGGAGAATGGGGCCATCACCCTCCCAGGCCAGATTGATAGAGTGTTCCAAAGACTGGTATAAAAAGGCGAAAAGATTGATTCTTTTGCCCCAACGCAGGTGGGAAAGGATGAAAAGGTGGGGCCCAAAACCAGCCAGTAGCGTCCATCGATAGTAAAGTATCTCATAATAACTTCGGCCACTTTGTTTCAAGGGGGATGCAGGGACTCCTGCACATAGCCTGAGAGATATTTGGTCGGATTTTCGCCCTTGTTGATGAAGTCCTGGAGCTTTGCTTTTAAGGACCTCTTGAAGTAAACCGCCCCAGAAGCCGGCAATCCAATCATAGAGGCTATGGCGTTGGTAGAAATGGTGAAGAAGGTATTGCCAATTTGGAGTCCCCAGATTTCACCTTGAAATCTGAGACTACCCTATTTAAAAAAATTTCGTACTTTTAAAATAATGGGTCGTTTTGTGTTTTTATTGCCAGAAAGTTCTGTAATGTGTCAAGATAT
The DNA here is from genome assembly GCA_018340775.1 of Taxus wallichiana var. yunnanensis. NCBI lineage: Eukaryota > Viridiplantae > Streptophyta > Pinopsida > Cupressales > Taxaceae > Taxus > Taxus wallichiana. The sequence continues at coordinate 364,334,599 of CM031236.1, read as the reverse complement.
TCCCAAGGAGCCATAGAAGCCACTTTCGACAAATACCCAGATGCCCAAAATTCTTTTTTTTTGTTGGGGTTTGCCTGCGGGAAATTTGTATTTAATTATTTTGAGCCCGTTTGAGGCAATTTGTGCTCCGGTTTAACTCTGTTGTGATCGTACATATCATTATTCCCATATACCAGTAGGGTTTTAACCAGGAATGAATTCTGGGCTTTATTTGTAACTTCTAGCAACGTTTTGTGTTTTTGTGTTTTCCGTTTCGTTTTTTGTGAAATTTCTCTGGATCAATTTCTTTGCCGGTTTGGCCACGATTCTTGATGGAGTATCTGGAGATCACATATGCATGTTGTGCCAGAAGGAATTCGCCATCGGAGGTCTGGTTCTCTCGGAAAGGACGAAGTCGTGCACCAAAAAGCTTCTTCTGGGCTGGCCACATTTTTGGAAAAAGAGGGTTTTTCGAAGCGAGCGGTGGGAATTTTTGTACACTGCCTGGCAGGTGCTTTTTCCCATGGAAGCAACGCCACTTAAGTCACAATGGGAAAATCAAAGGCAATAAGCGGCAGAATTTCTTACCGCCTTGCAGGTAAAAATTCCCATTGTGAAATAAAAGAAAAATCACTTAATGCATTGCTTTGGGATTTTATTACCGCCTGCATAGGTAAATAATCCCATTATGAAAGTCAAACGACTTAAGTGGATCATGGGATTTTCGGAGCTACCTAACAGGGTAAATAATCCCATTGTCAATTGACTTTTAAAAATAGAAATTGCTCATACCAAAAGGTGCGACCCCTTTAGGGAAAGAAGGGCAGCTTTAAATACATTAAATTAATTAATTTCTTCTCCAATTTTGGCGCCCAGGCTTGTGGAAAAGTCAACAAAGGGAAAGTGGACAAAGGAAGTCAGAATCAGAAGTTCTAAAATTAAATAAATATTATTTATTTAATGCAGCCCCTTCATGTCAAAAAGTGCACCCCATTTGGGAGAGGAATAATACTTTTTTAAGTATTAATTGATTTAATTAATTCCTATTTTCAGTGGCTAAGATCAAAGCATCTTTATGCGGCTTGAGTTAACTGGAAGAAGTCTAAAATTAAATAAATTTAATTTATTTAATGGCAGTCATGAGCATGCACAAAATAAGCGCCCCATTTGAAGAGTAAAGCTTATTAAATAATTAATTAATTGCCAGGAATAGGAAAGGCATTAATTAATTATAGAATTATGAGGATTATATAAGCAGGGGCTGTCATAAGGATGAATTAATTAATTCAAAAGCAGAGAAGTGCAGCCCAGACAAAAAGTGCGCCCCATTTGGAGAGGATTTTTGCTCAGAAGTTGTAATTAATGCTGGAAGCTTCCAAATTTGGCGCCTAGGTTTGAAGGAGCTTGATTTGTGTCTGAATAATTGTATGCATAGTGGTACAGGTGCTCAGGTGAAGTTGGTAAAATTCATGCTTGCTTTGCATGCAAATAAAGCATCAAATTTTGGGGCCGCAGGCTTGAAATATGCAGATTTTTTGATTAAAATCCACTGTTCATGTTCCGGTTTCCATCTTTGTTTGAATTAATTGCAGGAATTCATCACAGGTGCTTTTATAAGAGAAAGGGAGCTTAAATCAATGTCCAATACATTGAACATATCCTCTGAATCTGAAGAATTATCCAGATCTGCACCGGTTGTGAAGAATTCCGGCCGAATAAAGAGGAAAAGAATTGTTCAGACAAAGATTGTTCTAGCCATGGCAAAGCGGGATGAACGAGAAAGCTCAACGGAATCATGCATTACTTCCAGATTTGCTGACATTGGAGACACAAATCCAGGCCCAAATCCAGATCCAGATCTCATAATTGCAAAAGCTTCCGACAAAAATTCATCCTCTTGTTTCTGATGCAGCCCGTGTAGAAGTCAGTGCGTGGAAAATTTCTTCCAGGATCTTGTGCATGTGCTCCCAATCTTCCAGTTGAAGCCTTCATTGAAGTTGCATTCACCCGGAGTGCTTTCCAAAAATTTTAATTGCTCATATGCAATTAAAAATAAAAATGATGAGTTATTTACGGCAGACATTACACTGATGCATGTACAGGAGAAGAACTGCAAAAGCTTAAAGGATAAAAGGGAAGACAAGGCGAAGGCAACACCGTGAAGAAAAACTCCAAATTCGGCCGCTTCGGATCCAAAGCATGGTGAGAATCAAGGACAAAAGAATCAGCTGCATGTAGAATATGAAAAAGGACAAGACTGCAGCTTTCCTCTTTCTTCTTATTTCTCTTATTTCCTTCGACAAAGTAATTGAGCGATAAATTAAATTATACAACTTAAGTGATTGGTTTAAAAGCCATTACTTAAAGAAGTCAACTACTGGAGATAGGTGGCGGGCGTGCAAAATAGAAGGTTCTATCTTGATTGCAAATTATGCATGTCATGTAAAGAGGAATTCCAGAAGGGAGATTGCCAGTTGTTTCCTTCCCCGCTTCCACATGTGCCAGTTCAACTAAAAACTTCTGACTTGTAATTGCCCCTCTAAATGCTATAAGTAGAGGAAGAACCTACGGGTTAAAGAGATCAAAATTTGTAAGCAACATTCTTGTGTTCCAGACTTTGTGTTGAAACCTCTGATAGCCACTTGAAGCAAAAGAATATAAAGGAGCAGTTTTCCAGAGAACTTTGTGTCACGGTGCAATTTGTTTCTAGCTTTCTATCTTAGATTTTCTAATAGACTTTGTGTTATTTTAGATCTCGATCCGGAGTTGCCTTTGCTTATAATTTTGCGTGTTGATATCTATTGGTTTCTTCTATGTGCATGCAATCAACTCTGTTATCTATTGATTGGGTTGCACATCTTCCCCATTTTTTCGCCGTATTTTATTACTTCTTTCTTCTATAAATATTTCCTTTCTTAAAATAGTTGCTTACTTGCTGCAGAGCTATACAACTATGGTTTATGAGTTGAATAGTTAAAGTAAAACCCCCATATAGATACTAGCATATTTTAATTGACAAATCGACACGGGAACCTCTCCAGTAAATGAGGGAGATTTATCTCATGACTACCTAGGTTTTCAGCTATGTAGGAAATCTAGCCAACTAAATTTGAACTCGACCCCTCGACCAGGTGTAGCAAGACCCCATAAGAGATAGTATTTGAGTAACCCAAATTCTTTCAAGAAATTCGTGATTCCATTATCCTTCAAAATATTCCAAACTTCTTCATCATCCCTGCGATTCAAAGACAAGAGACTCGGTTGATTCTTTTGAGCTAACCACCCATGCTAAAAATTCCGTGGCAAATTACGGAGGTGAGATGCCTCGAATTGAATTTAAATAACTCGTTTGATTTGTGCAAGGCTTCCATGTCAAGTGTCCACCTGTCTTTGTCATGATTACGATGTAAAAAGGCGCATCTGAAATCAAGATCCGCCCGAGTGGTATAACTCTCACCTTACGTGCCAAGGTCCTTAGAGTGTCGTATCATCATAATGGGGTAATTATGACCGCCGCCATCGTATGTAATGGATTTCTTATTGTTGATTCTACTGATATCAGAAGCAGCATAAAAACACCACAGGAAATTAACTAGAAAAGGAACAGTCATTATGAGTTATTTGAAGAAGGTCTTCAGGAAAATTTCCTACCCAATTTTTGATTGTTAAGGAGGACACCGATATTAGCCATCTAGTCTACAGCCCTATTTCCCTCCCTGTAAACATGTTTGAACCGTATTTTTGAAAATTACTTTGGAGGATACGAATGTCGCAATAATATTCTTGATAGTCCATTGGCCTGGGTCTTCTGAGTTTAGTAGATTTATAATATTGAGAGAGTCACTTTCAACAATTAACGGGCCATTTCCAATTTGCAGAGTAAGCTCAAGCCCCTTAAGAATCGCTAAAGCTTCAGCTCGGTGATTTGTCCCCATGCAGAAATTAGTTGCCGTATTCTTTAGAGGGCCCCCTCGTCGTTACGGAGAATTGCACCCCACTGGACTTCTTGGGATTTCCTTTAGATGCCCCATCCGTGTTTAGCTTAATCCATCCAGGGGGAGGGAACCAACGAGCTTCAGAGCGAGCCAAGGTTGAGGGTTTAGCCTTAAGATGAATCACAATCTGCTGACACCACTCCTTGTTGTCACAAAACTGGATTTTTTGCTGATATTTCTTCCAGAGGCAAACTGTTAAGATTATCTTGGAAGAGAATAGCAATACAATTTGCAACTTGCGAAGGGTCCATGCTTTGCTCTTTGAAGATTCTCCTGTTTCTTTCCTTCCATATACCCCAGAGGCCATGCGGAAGGATAAGTTTCCAAGCGAGGGAGAGGGCCGGGTGCGAGAAGGGGGAACACCATTGATTGAGGGCATCTTGAAGGGATTCGGGGAAAATCCAAGCAACTCCCAAATGAGTCAGGAACCAATTCCAGATATCTTGGGAGAAAGGACAGTGAAGGAGGAGATGAGATGAGGACTCCAAAGCTTTACAGCAGAGAACACAACGAGTAGGAAGAGAGAAGCCTCTTCTTTTTAGGTTTTCCCTTGATAGGAAAGAATTCTTGAATGAGAGCCAGGCCAAAAACCGGTTTTAGGAATGATTTCTTTGGGCCAAATGTTGTTGAGAGGAGGGCTAGAGCTAGTCCGAGGCTTGGAATCATAGGCGGCTTTAACAGTAAAAGAACCCGAAGAGGAGAGGGGCCAGATACGATCATCAGCAGGTAAAGAGAAAGGAATATAATAAGATGAGAGGGCAGTTCTCAAGCTGCTCCAAACAGACTACGAGCTTCATTGACACTGTCGGTCGGGATATACCAAGAGGGAATTGAATTCGTCGATCTCCAGTAACCGTTAACTTTCTTGCCATGACGATTAATGAGGGGTCTTTTGATAGCATCCCAAAGAGGGTCAAGGCAAAGAGGTTTTTCTCCAATCCACCAATCTAACCAGAAATCAATTTGTCTGCCATTTCCCAACCTCCATTTAGTGCCAGCACGTAAGAGAGGGAGAGAGCTAATGACCGAGTTCCAGATGGCAGAACCACGAGGAGGAGAGGAGAGAAGGAAATCTCTGAGTGAGTCAAATATTTGGCTCTTAAAAGTTGCACCCAGTATGAGTTTCCATAAGCCACTTCCCAACCTATCTTAGCCAGTAAGGCTTCATTCATATCAGCTAAGAGTATAATCCCAAGACCTCCCAGTTTGGTGGCAACTTACAAACTTCATTCCAAGAGACAAGGTGGATCCTCTTCTTATCTTCCGCCCTGACCAAAGGAATCTTTTTGAATCCTCTCAATAGCATTGATCACTGAAGAGGGCATTTTGAGTAATGACATGAAATAAATTGGCAAACTTTGTAATGTAGCTTTAACTAATTGAATTTTTCTGCCTGACTTAGAAGAGCTCCCTTCCAAGAAGCCAACTTTTTCTGGTATCTTTCAATGACCGGGTTCCATAGACTTTTAATTTGCTTGCCCTTGAAAAGAGGAATGCCCAAATAAGAGGAAGGTAAGTCCATAATTTTGCAACCAAAGATATCAGCAATCCTTCTTTGAGTTTGAGGAGAGGTGTTTAAAAAGGATATGCTTCTTTTATTGAAATTGATCATTTGTTGAGAGGTAGATTGATAATTTTCTAATATTTCTTTAAGAGCTCTTGCCTCGATCACAAAAGCAACACTCAAGAGAAGGGTGTCGTCCGCAAACTGACTGCGAGTGGCAACAGGGGAACGAGTGGTTATATTGATACCAGATGTAGCAGCCTGTCTCTTAGCTGCCTCTAAAGCTTTATTGAGGGTGTCCGCCATTAACAAAAAGAGGAAGGGGGAAAGAGGGTCTCCTTGCCTTATGCCTCTGCTGTTTTTGAAGAAGCCAATCGGGATGCCATTTAGGAGGATAGAAAAACAAGGGGTAGTTATGCAAGATAAAATCCAGCTGCACCATTTGTTGTCAAAACCATAACTTCTCAGCACCCGAATGAGAAAAGTCCAGCTGACTCTATCAAACGCTTTTGCATATCTAATTTAAGAATCATCCCTGCTGACTTTGCTTGCTAAGCTGAGTGAATGGCTTCATGAACTGTAATAATACCACCCTGGATAAGCCGACCGCTGATGAAACCATTTTGTTGCAGAGAGATGAGGTCATTCATAAGAGGTTTAAGTCTAGTAGCCAACATCTTGGTGATGATCTTATAAGAGGTATTGCAGAGACTGATCGATGAAGTTAGCTTGCAGACTTAGAGCCTAGAGATTTGGGGCTAGAGCAATGAAATTTGTGTTCCATTCTTTCTAGAAGAGAATTACTAATCTGAAATTCATTCACCGCATTAAAAAGGTCTTGCTTGATGATTTCCCAAAAAATTTGGAAAAAGGCAGCAAGGAATCCATCAGGGCTAGGGGCTTTATCACCTTTCATAGTGAAGACAACTTTGTGAATTTCATCCATAGAGAAGGGCTTCGTTAATTTGTCATTCATTTCATCAGAGACCAATTTTGGAATGTGTTGTATCATCTTTGACATAGCATCTTCATTAGGGGGTTCCTCAACTTGCAGGAGATTAGAATAAAAAGACACCAATTCATTAGAGATATCAAGATCAGAGGATAAAAGATTACCTTCCGAGGTTAGCAGTTCTCTGATTTTGTCTCTACTTTTGTGCTTGGATGCTATTATGTGGAAAAACTTCGTATTGCATGATCCCCCTGATCGAGCCAAAGAGCTCTTGATATTTGTCTCCAATATGCCTCCTCTTCTTTCAATGTGTTATGGAATTCACTAAGAATAGTGATTTCTTGTTTGTGAAGATGCTCAATTCTGCCTTCTGCCTCAACAAGAGCTGAGATTTTAGCAATTTCTTGAGTCAACTTTTGTTTACGCAACTTGATGTTACCAAACACTTTGACCTTCCATAGCTTAAGTTGTTTTTTGATTTCCTTAAGCTTACTGGAAAACTTAAACATATCAGAGCCATGTACTTTGATATCCCACCAACTCTTAATCAGAGGATCTAACTGGTTATTTTCAAGCCAGGCCAATTCAAATCGAAGGGTGGATTTTTTGTATTTATCTTGTTAGCACAAAGCATCAGGGGGCTATGGTTCGAGGCAGCTCTAGATAAAGTACTGAGAAAAAAATCAGGATATAGTGAGATCCAGTCAAAAGATCCCATTGCCTGTCGACAACTGTTTTGTATATGATTTCTTCCAATTCCTTGGTTGGACCAAGTGAAGGAGGCTCCGTGAAGGTCCATATCTAAGAGTTCTCACATCATAAGAAGTCAGCAAGAGCTTCCATGTTGGAGGGATTAGCAGGGGTTTCTCCTTGTTTCTCAGAGGGGTAGAGAGTACAGTTGAAATCCCCCATGATAAGCACAGGGACATTGCCCTAGCTTCTTATGAAAATAGAAATATCCTGCCAAATTTTTTCATGATGAGTCTCCAGATTTGGAGCATAGACATTGATGGCGATCCAAGTAGAGTTTGAGCCTAATTCTTGGAAGAGCAAGCATAAGAAATTAGGATGTTGTAAAAGACAATCACCCTTAAGAATTTTAGGATCCCAGATAGTGCATAAGCCGCTGAGTTACCAGTCGAGTGTTGGGTCACAAAGGATGCAGCAGGCCAAATTTTCGAGAGATTGTCATCATTTTTAAGCTTAGTTTCTTGTAGCATAATAATATCCGGAGAGTGGTTAAATTTCATATCCTTGAGGACTCTTTTTTTTTTTTGCAGAGAGTTGAGACCTCTTATATTCCAAGAGATTATTTTCATTTTTTGGATTTGGATTTGCTCCCCACAACCATGGGGATGGTACTCTGGGTTCCTTGAGCTACGTTCAAAGCTGATTCTTGTTGAAGCTTAATACTGCCCGGAGTTCGTCCACACAATTTCTCAGTGCCTATATCAGGTTTCTTGTTGCTGCTACGGGTCAGACGAAGGTTATTACTGTCATCAGAGGTTTGAGTGGAAGGGGAGAGCGGAGAGTCAAAGAGAGGAAGGGAAGGAGGCTGGGGGAGAGGGAACCAACAAGAGGAAGCTCCGAGGAGAGAGCCGAAGAGGGGGAGGGTGAGCAAACCTCCGGGCCGAGAGGGAAGGGGTTGGAGGAGAAGGGGAGGCAGAAGAAAACGGGAGCACAGAAGCAGCTGCAAAGAAGGGAGTCAAAGAAGAAACATAAGGGGAAATAGTCGAAGACGATGGGAGGGGGGGGCAAGAGGAACCTCCGTGGAGATAAAAACCAAAGAAGAAGGAAGCTGGGGGGCGAGAGGAGCCTCTATGTGAGCATCAAGAGAGATTTCACCTTCCTCAAGGAGAGCAAAGGAGTTTGAAGTAGGGATGACAGGAGCCTCTTCAGATATCACTTTTGGTATATATTTCCCTTTTTTCTTGGGGGAAGCTTCATGGATTTTTGGTTTGGGTTGTGGCTTGGAGGGGCAGCCCATTGCTCGATGGCCAATACTTTTGCACATGGAGCACGCTTGAGGGATATATTCATATTCAATGGGTTGTGTCCATATTCCAAAGTCTGAGAGAAGATCAATCGATATTGGGAATGGACCACTAACATTAGCATTGACACGGAAGCAAGCATCAATGAATCTAGTTTTAGCTTTTGTGGCCTGATCAATTGCAATAAGAGGGCCCATAGAAAGAGCAATACCTTTGATAACCGTTGGATCCCAAAACTCCGAGAGGAGGCCGGGAGATGAACCCAGTGGTGCACTGTGTCATGGTTTGAGAAGCGGATTAAAACCGGGGTCCATTTTTGTATGTAGAAACCTCTTCTGCCAAAAAACCACGGACCACCCAGAAGTGCACGAGCGAAGTCTTCTTTAAAGCTGAAGGAAAAGAGAATGAAGCCGTTTGGCATGACAGCAATTTCTATGGCACCACAAGGGTTCCATTTCATGCGCACCCATTTTTTGATATCTTCGAGAGGAGGCCTGGGACCCATCAACTTACCTACCAGAGACAGGTCTCTAGAGGCAGCAGTTGCCTCCGTGATGTGAGAGGGTATGTGAAGAGAGGACCCTGCTGAAAGGACAGGTGACAACTTCTTCAAATGGGGTGAAGAAGTGGACCCTTCCACAACCTTTTTCCATGCCTCGGGAGGAGGCCGAGGAGACAAGCCCCCAGAGGATGTGGGGCGGGACTCCCGATCCGGACTAGAAAGGGTCAGCATCAAAACAAGCACCGGAGGACGCAAGGATTTCAAAGTAGCAAGCGGGAGCGACATTTTTTTTTTACTTATTTAATCAAAGAGGTTGGGTCCCTGCCAAGGATGAATTAGAAGCCCAATGCACTTTTTAATCTTCTCTTTAGAAGACAGACCTCATAAGAGTATTTAAAAATACTTTTTTATTTTATAATAATAATATGATGTTGTCCCAAAATAAGAATTGGCTAGAACCAACTTAAAATATTATTAATTATTTTTAATTTAGAAAAGGGGACATTACAAAACCACATGGAAAGGATGCTGGAAATATTGTGGACAACAAAAGGACAAACGGTACAACAGCTGTCATAATAAGAGTCCTTCATAAAATACATCCATGATAACAATCTAAAGGCAGGTAATACCTGCACATTAACTGAAAATGCTCCTAAAATTTGAAATTTACCCCATTTCATGATTGTTGCTGCTTGTGTGGCAGCAAACAAAGTATGGGGCAAACTGAAAATGTGGATAACAACAACATGTTTCAAATCCCACAAGTTAATACACCTACTTACCACCATACTTCCAATATTCGGCTGGGTGACGATGCTTTGGGCAGCAAGATAGCATCCATCTTGCTCATCTTCATACACAACAATCACTAATTCAACATTTACTTGAGCATGCTTATCACTTGGGAACTCAAACCCTTATGTCTTGACTGCTGTTTTGAAAATAAAATTGTAGATTTTACCTCGTCATCTGTTGCCCATATACCTTACCTTCTTTAGGAAGTTCTTCCATTCTTCTTGGCTGTGGCATCTCTGATTATTTTGATATCCTTGCCTTGGAGTGTAGAACTTGGCTTCAAGGTACACTCTAGTTGAAAATCCTTCACAACTTTGTTAGGATACATAACAAGTTCAAAACAATCCTTCATAAAATTTCTTTCTAATCATATGCATGGAGTAGCAATATTGAATTCAAGAAGGACTTCTTCTTTCTTATAACTCAAAGGGTCAGCGAAACCCAAACTTTTATGTTCACATAATCTTGAACTTGCACGGAAAGATCTATGTGTCCTATGTTACTCAACATGTTCTTCACATTATCACCAATTATATTATGTGGCATCAAACAATACATATGATCATTCTTTTCAACAAGCTGCCTATAATGACACAAGTATGGCAGCAACATAGGAGGAGACAAAATGTGATCGTTTCTCTCATACCTTGGGTTGCCAACAAGGAGCTCACCCTTATATTTTTGGTACTTGTTTGGAACATCTTTGGAGCTCTCCTCAAGGTTATGAACTCTCTCAATCTGCCCATCATTGATTGTTGTTTGGGAAATTCCAGCGAATTGAAAGTAATCATGAAGAACTGGAAGTGCCCTTCCTTCATGGACATGCCCTTCCATAATGTCATCCTCATATACATCATGCAAACCTGATTTTTCTTCTCCATTTTTCCAGGCACATGCCATCATTAGAAATCAATGAATCGTTATTGAATATCAAAGGATTTTTACCTTCCAAATCGTGCTTCATGATTTCCTTCTCTTTCTAGGCTCGTGCTTCAAGATTTTATCAAACCCTTGGCCCTTCATATCGTTATGAAAATCAGTCAATGGCTCATCCTTGGAAAGAGTGATGGGTACTTCTAGGGCTTCAATGGGCTGCTCCCTCTCAATGCCCATCAACTTTGGTGGTTCTTCTTCCTCCTTGATCATGATGGAGGGATTCTTTCCCCTATGGTTGGAACATCTTCTGCATTTTTCTTGGGCATAGCTCGGGGTTTAGACCTTGGTCCAATTCCCATTTCACCTTTCTTCAACCCTATAAACTTACTAAGTGACATGACATCACGAATCTCATCGAAGGAGCCCCTGCCCCTCATAGATGGTAGCAATACTCTGCCCTACTGAATGTCTTGTTCCCACCTCCGGAATGGATTCTTTCCTTGGAAGGAAAGTAGGCCTAGTGGCTGATCCATAAGTTGATCCTTGGGGCTGCCGTGAAGTGTTAACTCCGGATGAGCTGCCCTCACCATTATGAGGCCTTGGTTCATGGAATTTTTGTAGGGTTAGGGCCAACAAGTCCATGGTGTCCACCAATCTAACTTGCCCTTCAATGAGCTTATCGATTTTGGCTTCCTGTGAATCTTGGTGGGCCATGCTAAGCTCTTCAACCGGCTGATCTGAATTCTTCTTTCACAATGAAACCCTCCAGGCTGGGAGGATTGAAGCTTTGATACCACTGTAATGTCCCTTCTAGGGCAGTGAATGGGGAAAAAGGGTTTCTCCACAACCCTAATGGATCAGATCTGAAATTGCACCTTCAAACACACAAACATCAATATGAAAATGACTGAAAATATACTTTAACCCTATTCGAACAATCAATGATCAGTCCTCTAGGGCAGCGAACTGTATAGGGACTTCACATCAACATATAACCATACAAATAGAGCTGAAAATGCTTCCAAATAATTAATTCAACCACGGAAATATTTATCAATCCAAATTATATCAAAATAATAGAGAAAATGAGTGATTACACCCAGCTGTAATTAATTTTATGACAACAGACAATACAACCAAAACCAAGGGCTGGAAATAGCTCATAAACCACTCCAAAAATCACCAAAATGTAGATTCCAGACCTTATAAAATATGAAGAACAAGAATATCAGCTCAAAATGTCCAAAAGTGCCCTAGATGATATCAAACCCTTCACCCAAGCAAGTTGCCTAGGGTTAGAAGGGAAGAAACAAACATGAAATCCTCCTTAAAGCTCACTTGTGACTTCCGAGTGAAGCCACCAATGCACACAAGAGGGTTTTCGTCCCCAAGTGTGTTCTATTGAAGGGTTTCGTCCTCAATAGGTGACCAAGGAAGGGTTTTTGTCCTTCAATGGCAAGAAGAGAAGCTACTTGCTCCACCTCCAAGAGAAATCAATATCAAGAATAGCATAACCCTCCTTTAGCAAGTTGAACCACCTTATATAGGCCTTGAAGATGTCAATGGGAAAATAGAATCCTCAGGAGTCGACCACCCTCTTAATGAAGGAAAAGAACATTAAAGTCACCATGTAGGCCTCCCACAAGACCGACCTCCATAATGAAGAAATAGAAATCCTCCTTGCATTGTTTGACAAGTCTTCCACCACCTAGTCGAACCACTCCAATGCCATGATTAGTAAATAAAATAATTAATTACGAAAGTACAACACTTACAACCATGGTGAGTTCCCCTCCCTTGCTCCTTCCTTGATGCCGACATTAGAAGAGGAATGGGCATAAGGTCTTCCATAGCGAACTATATTGAAAAAGGGGATATTACATTGTAATGTCCCCTTTTTATAAAAAATTAAAAAGAGCATAAAATCGATTTGCACATATAATTTCAAAATGAAATTTTATAAATTGTGCAAATCGAAATAAAAGGGAAGTTTGACTTCACCTTGAGATAATAAAAGCATGTTTTTAAAGGTAAATCAAGTGACTAGGCAAGTCGCATTTTCCTAGAAACATTTAATAATTAATATTGGAGATAAAGTGATTATTCTTAAGCATTGAGTTGACCCATATGAGCATCTTTTTAATATCCCTATGCATTTAATATTTGTTGTTGGTGACTTTCGGGCACATTTTTAAATGAGATTTCCTCTAGATGATGGTGCTAAATATGGAGAAGAACTTTGGAGGATGTGCAAAAAGCTATAAAAGAAGACATGGTTACTCCTTTTTTGGCATGGTGACGGTTTATAAAAACTTATCTTCATGTTTGAAGAAGGGATGTATGCCCACTTATGATCAAAATAAAAGGTGTTTATTAACACTACTATTTGTGAAGTGTATGTGCCCATAAAAGCTTGAAGTAATAAGTTTTACAATCATTTATCTTTATATATAAAAGGCGCCATTTTGGGAGAAAATATAAGCTTGCTTTGAGAGTTTGAAGTGTGATTTTTTTATGAATCTCTATTTACATCCGTTGGTTTTCACCTAGTGAAGTCGACTTGTTTGGGCATGTCTTAGGAGTGTTTTAGAGTGATTTTGAAGTATTTATAAATCTGTTGTTTGGATTTATTATTTACTGAGATCTGAAGCGCATTTATTGCCTCTTAGAGTGAAAGAAAAGTGTTGGAATTGTGTTCAGATTTTACCCTAACCCTAATGACTAGGTTTAGGATTTTGGGAGCTGTTTTGAGGGGTTTTAGTGTGTGAACAGATCTAGTTTTTATTTTGGATTGAATCTCATAATTTTCCCTTTTCGCTGCACTTGGTTTCATTTCAAAAGAGTTAATATTTTCGAAGACATGGATTTTCAAAGTTTTCATTGATTTTCAGCGGTTTTATTTATTATTTTACTTCTGCAAAAATATATTGGAAGGAGTATAAATACCGATCGGATTGCCCATCTAAACCCTCACCTTGGCTCACCCAACCCCATTTGGGTTGTATTGTATTGACACTAGGGTTAGTTGAGGTAACCCTAGAAGAGTTTATCTTCTAAGTTTGTTTTGCAAGTAAATAATAATATATTACTAATATCCCATAAGGGGATATTACAGTGGTATCGATCTTCTTTCCTCTTTTTCGTGTGGGTGTTTTGTGTATGCGGGGTGATAGCGGTTGTTTTATAAGAGGAGAAATAAGGGAAATATGGACAAAGGGCCTTTCACATCGGATCAAGTCAAATTTCTACAAGAGCTAATGCAAGGATGTGGTTTGGAACTTCAAAAAACCATGAGTGATCAAATGATCAAACCGATCACGAAGTGGTGGGCAATGGCAAGACGCCAAGCTCCAATGGCGAAAGGAGTTCACATAGTGGGGAGAAAAATTCAACACAACCCACTCATAAGTTCTTTAAAGGCACTTTCCTTCCTAAGGAGAATCATAGAGCTTTCGAGGAACCTTCAATAGTGGAAATCATTGAGACATGCAACAAGGAATACGACACTTTGCATCCGGCCACAAGGGCCATACTTACTTTTGATGACTTTTGTGCCTTAAAGATGGGAAGCAAGACCAAAAGAGGCCATAGGCAACCCCATGCGGATATCCAACAAAGGTTGGGAAAAGTCTCTTTACCAAGCTTCGATGGAACCAACAAAATCACGATAAGAGCTTGGCTACAAAAGATGGAGACCTATTTCTCTCCCAACCCCATGCAAGAAGAAGAAACCCTCAAGTTTGTTACCCTTCACTTAGAAGGCATGGCACATGAGTGGTGGTTTCATGGTATGCACACCCAAAGACACGACTTGATCCACACAATGGAAGGATTTAGTCACAGGATCATGGAGAGATTTGATAGAAAAGATCCGAAGCTTCATTTTAGGGAGTTGGCCCAATAGAAACAAATAAGTAGTGTTGAAGAATATGTAGCAAATTTTCAAAAGGTTACAGTGATGGTACCGGATGTCGATCCAAAGAAGGTTGATAGTCCTCTTTACATAAGGCTTGATAGAGCCATTAAAAGGTTTGGTAAGAGCTTTTAACCCATTTACCTGCAAGAATGTATTACTAAATCTCTAGATTAAGAATGTGCAGCTTATAGAGGGGATTATGGGCCAAAAGGACAGCATTCTAATAACTCTCAAACGCTGCCTAAAAGTGGATTTAAAGGACAGCCAAGGTCTGATCTACAGCAGCCCCTTAAAGTGCAAGGAGGAAAGCCCTTTGGATCATCAAAAGAGGCCCCAAGAAGGCCCAACCAGCCCTATGTTCCACCACATAGAAACCAATCCCAAACTGGTATGCAAAAAGATGAGAGAGATGAGCTAAGAAGGGAAGGATTGTGTTTTGATTGTAAGGCTCCATGGGTAAGAGGTCATAATTGCAAAGGTAAAGGACAAATTTATTTCATTGAAGTAATAGATTCAGATTTTGATTTGATTTCAGATTCTAATGATACTAATGAAGTGGTGAATGAGGGGGATGATGAGCATGTACAAGAAGAAGATGAGGAAGAAATTGAAGGAGCATTGGCAACCCTTTTAAGTACTTCTAAGTATCTCCCTTTTCGAGCGGAAGGTATGCTATGCAAACAAAAGGTAATCATCCTCATTGATAGTGGGGCCACTCATAATTTTATTAGTGAGAGATTGGTAACAAGGCTTGGCCTATGTAATGAAGTTTTTCAAGGTTTCAATGTTACCATAGCTGATGGATATATTTTAACATGCTCTAGACGGATTTCCAAACTTTCTATCACCATAGAAGATTATGAACTTATTGATGATTTTTACATGATTAATATGGATGACATGGATCTTGTGTTAGGAGTACAATGGTTGCATTCTTTGGGGGATTTCACCCTCAATTATAAGGACCTATTGCTCAAATTCATGATTGGGGAAAAGAATATCATTTTCCAAGGTATGACAAGACACTTTTCTCTTTGCAAATATCCACCAAGGGAAGAAGAAATCTATTCTGTATCTTTTATATCAGCTGATTGGAAAGACTTAATCACCCTTGAGTATGTAAAAAATCAGTTTTCTAATGATATGGTTGGGGTTGATTGTGGATGAAAGGTACAAGGTGATAGATGGACTTATTCTTTACAAGGGAAGGGTGTATTTACCACCAAAATCAGAAATTAAAAATCTGATTTTAAAATTAGTACATGATTCCCCTACAAGTGGACATCAAGGATACTTCAAGACCTACAAGTTGGTAAGGGAAATATTTACTTGGAAAGGTATGAAAGGAGATGTTCTTAAGTATGTTAGAGAATGTGTTGTATGCCAAAGAAATAAGAATGAACATACTTTTCCAGCTGGTCTTTTGTAGCCCCTACCTATTCCCTCTCAAAAGTGGGAAAGTGTGTCCATGGATTTTGTTACCGGACTACCCAATGTTAATGGTAAGACTTGCATGTATGTAGTAGTGGATAGACTCACTAAGTATGCTCACTTTTTTCCACTCCCTACTAAATTTGATGGTCCTATGATTGTTGATTTGTATTTCAGAGAAGTTTTTAAATTGCATGGTGTGCCTAAGAACATTGTGAGTGATAGGGACAACAGATTTATGAGTCTTTTTGGCAAGAATTATTCCGGTTAGTTGGGACGGAACTCACTCCAAGTACTAGTTATCACCCACAAACGGATGGACAAACGGAAATAGTAAATAAATGGGCAGAAGGGTACTTAAGATATTATGTTTTAGGGCAGCAGTTAGCTTGGATAAAATGGTTGCATCTAGCTGAATTTTGCTATAATACTACACATCACATGTCCATTGGAATGTCCCCTTTTAAGGCTTTATATGGTTATGATGCTAATTCTTTCATGGATGTAATGATGACAGATAGTAGAGTGCCTAGTGCACAAGAGTTAATGCAACAGTATGGACATCATAAATCTCTCAAAGAAAATCTGCACCATGCCCAAAAGAGGCAAAAATTGTATGCGAGATAAGCACTTAGGAGTGAGAGGACTTTCGACGTGGATGATTGGGTATTTCTTATATTGCAGCCTTATAGGCAATCTACTCTCAAGCAAAGTGGCAAGGAAAACTAAAGCTACGTTGCTATGGGCCCTACAAGGTTACTAAAAGAATCGGTGAGGTGGCTTATGAATTGGAGCTACCCGGGATGGTAAGATTCATAATGTTTTTCATGTTTCTCGCATAAAAAAGGAACTTGGGCAAAATGTTGCTCCTTCTTTGGAGTTACCCCTTTAGATGAAGAAGGTAAATTGATCTTAATTCCGAAAACTATTATGGAAACAAGAGAAAGGAATTTAAGAAAACGTGTCATCAAAGAATACTTGGTCAAATGGAAGGACCTTCCATTAGAGGATGCTACATGGGAAAATGCTTCAATCTTAGAGCATCCAAGTTTACAATTGCTTGAGGGCAAGCAATTTTGGGAAGGGAGGACTGTAATGTCCCCCTTTTTATAAAAAATTAAAAAGAAGGTAAAATTGATTTGCACATGTAATTTTAAAATGAAATTTTATAAATTGTGCAAATTGAAATAAAAGGGGAAGTTCGACTTCACCTTGAGATAATAAAAGCATGTTTTTAAAGCTAAATCAAGTGACTAGGCAAGTCGCATTTTCTTGGAAGCATTTAATAATTAATACGACTGGATTGCCCATCTAAACCCTCACCTTGGTTCACTCCAACCCCATTTGAGTTGTATTGTAGCTAACACTAGGGTTAGTTGAGGTAACCCTAGAAGGGTTTATCTTCTAAGTTTGTTTTTGCAAGTAAATAATAATATATTACTAATATCCCACAAGGGGATATGACATACATCAAAAGTGGAAAGTAGGGGATATTACATATAACAATTATAATTTGCACATTCTTATTAAAACATGAACTCATACCATTGAAAATGTTCCCATATACACCTGAGGAGCCAATTGAAACACAAAATTCATGCATTCATAAGCTTTGATCTTCTTCCCCATGACTTTACAAAGTCTGCAGTCTTACATATGTCATCCTTTCAACACTCTATCCTCCTCTTCTATCAGCTCCTTCACTCCATGCATGCTAACTCTTTCTCTCTCCTCCTATGGAGATATTCAACCTATATCCTCGATAAAACTTCTTTTAATTGTCATAATCTCCTATTCTAAGATAAGACTTATCCTATCCTCTTGTTGAGATATTCTCTCAACTTACAAGCTAGAATAGGTAGAGCTGTTTTACCAACTTATATGGTTATGACAGCTTACACATGATTCCCTCAATATCCTAATACAATCCAATTCCTCCTCCTATGTAGCATAGTGATGAAAACAACTACTTTTCTACCTTTACTCTTATATCAAGAGTTTTTACATAGTAATTCAAATTCAAACACAACAACTTATGGAGGGAAAACTATTTAAACTACAATGTATGGTGTCAATGCCTTGAGAAGGCTTATTGTCCTAGACTCTTCTTGTTTATTCAATTTCAAGCATCTAGGAGATGCTCTGCATCATGGAGCCATGAAGGATGAAGATTCAACCCTTAATCCCATTATTGTTCCGGATAGTCATCATTATGAGGTAATTATTGATCATTGTTTGATTAATACTGATAGTATTTCAGCATGTGATGAATCCAGGGTTGAAAAGAAGGGTGATGAGCAAGAAGGGGAAGTGAAAGGGATGGTTGGAACCCATTTCTCAAAGAGACATGATAACAGTCAGCTTGCTGGTCTGTTTATGACAGCAGCTCCTAAGAGTCAAGTTGAGGGTATTCATGGCTTGGGTAAGAACCACAAAGAGGCTCCATGCATATGCCAACAAAGTATGGATGAAGTCAAGGTGGAAAAAGAAGATGGACAAGCTGAGGACAACCGAAGGTATGATATTGGAAATCACATTTCAGTTTTTGGTCTCCTCCTATGTCGCTGCCATATTTGTGTCATCATGGACAGCATAGTGGAAATGATGATAAAGTGAAGAGCACCCAAAGTGGCAAAGAGTTCATAGATCCTTTGAGTTACAAAGAAGGGGAAGTCTTCAATGGGTTCCATGTTACTATGGCTAGTGAGTGTTTCATTCCGTGTAGATGGTTGGAAAGAAATTCTATGAGAAATCTTATGGAGTTGGTTGTGCATTTGAACTTCCTTGTGAAGGGTGAGATGCTACAAGATGGCCTCATCATCCCTTGCACCACGAGGTTCCCACCACTCAAGCTCACCTTGGAAAAGCACATGGTAAGTCATGATTTCTATGTTGTTGGTATTGAAAGTACAGATTTGACACTTGAGATTCAATGGTTGCATCCTTTGGGTGAATTTACCCAAAACTATCAAGCTAGGGAATTGAGATTCAAGCTTGGTGATCAAAAGGTTGTGCTTCAAGGCATGACAAGTGGAGATCCTCAAGTTGCTACAGCGAAAAGGATGGAAAGAATTACCAGAAGAAGGCAAGATCTATGGGCTGCACATGGTAAGATAATCACCACACTTTCAGTGTTAAAACAACAGTGGTATCATAGAGATTTTCAACTCTTAATTCATGTACATACTCTTAGAAGAAGTCTTCCAAGGAAAGTGGATGTTGATTTCATAAATTTTACATTTGGAAGTGAACAAGATAGATGTTATCTTGCTGCCCTATGCATTATAACTCAGCTGGAAATTGGTGGAACCAATGTAAGTAGTATAAATCATATTTTATGGGATTCAAGGCACACTGTCATAAAAATTCATACTGCTGTTATCAACATTTTCAGTTTGCTCAACATTGCATTTGTAGCCATACAAGCAGCCTCAGCCATACACAGGAGTAATTTTCAGTTTTTGATGTTAAAGCATTTTCAGTCCCCATATTGTTGATTTTTATGAAGAGTTTGAGGTATGACAGCTGTTATCTTATTCTTTTTGCTGTTGTCCACATCAGAACCAGCTGGTTAACCCCTTTTAAGACAATCACCAAAGTGTTTTCGATCACAAGGGGGAAGAGTTTTTCACCTACCATCAAAGAGGGATTGTTTTTCGCTATTTTAGAAGAGTTTCCGCCACTATAATGCTGATTTGGAGCAAGAAATTGCATTGGTACAACTACAACCATATTTGGGATAGCGTGAATGGAACTTTAGAAGTTCATCATGTGAAGAGTTGCGTAGATTGCTCACATCCTTGGAATCCAGGTGAACCCTTGAAACTCAAAAAAGATGAAGGTAAGGATTTCAGTTTTGATTTTTCCTCTCTTTGCTTATGGAAGGGAAGGAATTTGATGAGTTTGTATGAAGTGGGGGAGAATTCTAGCATGGCATGTTTGAGGCATCCTAAGCTTGATAAGGATTCTGATTTTCTTTTCTATATATTGCTAACCCATGGTTCCATGAATGAACCAAAAGAAAAATGGGAAAGGGGGAGCAATTATGATGAATTTGCAGCTGTAGAGAAGAATGATGATGATTCTACTTTTCAGTTTCATGGCCCCATGAAGAGGTATGAATTTTGTTTTGACTTCCTTCTTTTAAGTTCAGCTGAGGCACACATTGTTTTTGGGGTCAAGAGCTCCAAATTTTAGAGGAAATTACCCTCAAAATTCACAAGGAGTTGGGATTCCACTTGCAAATTGATGAAATCAGAATTCATAGGAGTGTTAAGCAAGGGAAGGCTGATTCTCTCGAGTTAAAGGCCAAGATGCCTGCTGATTTCAATCGTAGACCTGTTGTTCTTAGTTTTTCAGCCTATGTAAGACAATTTTCAGTCCCTACATTACTCATGAATTTGTCTTTCTTCATAAGATTTCAAATTGGTAGTTATTATGCCATGGTTATAGGGCTGAATTTGCAAAAATCAGATTTGGGACTGCCATTAGCAGCCATGAACAACAGTGAATTTTCATTTTTGAAGAGCATTCCATCACCGGTTGATATAGGAAGAAGGTTTCAGCTGAAAGGAGGGAACAAATCTGATTTGATAGCCTCAAATTGGATAAGATTCCATGTGAATTATGATTGTGGTAAAATGTTTTCAGCCCCTCCATAATCTGATTTGTATTTGGAGATATCTCATCAAGATGAGTATGCATCTATTCCTTGCTTTATGATGGATAAACATGCAAAGAAAGGTGATATCATTGTTGTTTTTGAAGTTGAAGATGATGAAGACTTCCATGAAGAAAGGGGCAGCAGAGGTATGAGTTTGTTTGGGTTGAAGCTCCTTCATTTAACAGGCACAGGATCCAGATTATGGGAGCACTACAACATGTTCCTTTACTTTGATATGATGATACTTGGTGCATGTGAAGTTTGCAATTGCTTGGGGACAAGCAATTTTGGGAAGGGAGGACTGTAATGTCCCCTTTTTCAACTTAAGAGCCTAATTATGGACTTCTTTCCATTCCCTTTCCGTGGCAATGAAGGTGAATGAGCTAGGGAAGGAATTGCATTCCCATTTCATTTTTCTTTTGCTAATTTTTAATGTTTTCTTTATTAGGCAGGTCAGCTGGGCTAGAAGAGTTTTTAAAAACAAATTGAAAATCCCCAAATAAGCTTTATGAGGTCGGCCCTTCTATTTTGGCCTTTGGCGCCAAACGAGGGATGTAAAAGGAGATTAAAGACTTCATTTTCATCATCTATCTTGGCGCATTTTCTCTACAATTGATCTTTGGGCTGATTGCTCATTGTCATTCCATTTTTGGGCGAAAATCCAATTGTGTGGCTTTTTCCAAGGAAGACAAAAACCTTCCTTGTGGCTGGTTGGAGGACGAAAACCCTCCATTTTTGGGTGAAGTGAAGACAACTTGAAGACCTCTTGCAGATTTGGACATTAGAAGATCAAGGAAGACATCTACAAGGGTTTGCATGCATTGTTGAGCTCTTCCTAGTTGGAGCAACTAGGGTTTGATAGCATTTGGGTGCCTTCTAGGGCACGAAATTTAGATTTTCTTTCATATTTGGACTCCTCATAATTTATAAGGCTGGAAACAATCATATTTTGTGGAATTTGGGGTTTGGAAACCCTTCATTTCATAATTTCTTTGAGTTGTACTTCTGCTGCATTTAATTAATTTTCCAGTTGTGTTTTCAATCAAGTTTCATATTGGAAAGTGGCTTAAATACTTCCTAAAATATTTATCTATATTTTGGTTGGATTATTTGATGAGTTTCAAGTGATTTTCCTTCATTTTGGACTGTTATAAAAATCAGACTGCTGATTTCCAGCTGTCATAAAATTCAGTTTGCTGGTCTAAAATCAGAATTTAATAATATTGGGGTTTGTGTGATTTCCTTCTTTTCAATTGAAGTCCCAATAAGGGACATTACAATCCAGGACACTACAGCTGCACCTTCAAGTCCAGATTGAAATAGGCCCTAAAAATGAAATAGAAGGTAGAATTGGCTCCTGATAATGGGTAGAATTATCACAACAGGTGTTTTGGAGTCAAAATTATATAAGGTTTGACCCTAAAACACTTTCTCATGCTCCCGGGAAGGAAACAACACTTTTAGGGTCCTCAAATGCACTCAATGGGTGACATCAGCACTCCAAAATCCCTTTGTCACAATTTTTCACCTGGCACAATGGGGGCACAAAAGTGCGACCCCCATCATTCTTGAGTTTTCGTCACTTAAAAACTCGACCTTGAGTGTTAGAGTGAGCAAAAGGGTATTTTGGGTGACCGGCCCACTTTTCATGATCATCAAGCAAGCCCAGGTCGTACATTTTCACTCCTGTTGTCCCCATTGTCCCCAATGTGCAAAGTGGACAAAAGGACACAAAAATGTGACCCCCATCATGCCAAATATTCCCAACATACCGCTCATCACTTCGCACCTAGGTTGCACCAATTTGCTCTCCACCTTGTCCCCCTCTCATAAACTCAACCTCGGGTCATACGTTTTCACTCTTGTTTTCCCCATTGTCCCCAAGGTGCAAAGGGGACAAGGGGGACACAAAATTGTGACCCCCTTCCTCCATGTAGCCCTTGGTCACTAAGAAACTTTGTTCAAGAAATCACGATTTGTCACACAAAAATCGCAATTTATCGCTTTCTCGCCTTCGCAAACGATTTACCGTTGGGAAAATCGCTATTTGTGACCTGCCGATAAATCAGCGATTTATGGCGAGTAAAACCCATAAAAATCGTGGAAACTCGGTGGGAAAATCGTGGAAAATCGCGTGGGTTAGGTTAACAAGTTAAAAATGACCAAACCAAAGAAAAACGTGGCCATTTGGAAGCATTTCATGACCATTTGGAATCATTTTTTCCTATGCGAGTTCGTGTTTCACAGGGGGTTTCATGTTTCGATTTTCATTGATTATTCGAAAAAAATTATTTACGGTTTTTGTAGGTTTTTGTGTTTGTTTGAATTTGTCATGAGACTCATGCAGTCATTACTAGATTACCTTATGCCGTTGTGTATAGCTATACCATATATGTTTGCAATATAAATAATATTTGAGTTTCAATATAGTTATACATACATAATTACATTCATGTTAATATTTTAAAATTAAATGAATATTTAACATTTAAAAATTCATAAATGTGTTGAATTTGTAAGTATTTTTATAGATTAAAAAAATTCAAGAATATTCAATTATATATATAAGAAATAGATAAGATCTAAAATTCATTTATATATTTCAGGTAAGAAACTCTATGGTATGGTTATATATTGTGATTTATATGTGTATTTTTAATGTTGTTCAAGTTTTTAACAATATAGTCACTTCTCGCATCATTTAACAATGGTTTTACATTTAATTTAAGTTTTTATTTTATGAATTTAAATGTTTTTAAAGTACCGATAAAGTTGTCAATTAATACCGATAAACTGCCGATTCCCAATTTCCGAGTCAAAATTTGGCCTCGCCGATAACGATTTTTTGAACTATGTTAAGAAACGACTTTTCAGCCCCCGATGCTCATTCCTAGCCCCCGCATCTCACACATAAGGCACCACAAGATGTTATTTGTCACCATTTGGTGCAAGTTGCACTTTGGTGTTCCTTGTGTCCCCATTGTCCCCCTCGCATAGGTGCAATTCCACTTCAACCACACCCCAACTCTGGTTAAGCTACTAGGTAAAAGGTGAGTTAAGAATTGTGAAGGAAATTTGAATTAACTCCCCATCTCTCTAAAACACTTAACCATTTTTGGTCATTCAAAGTGTTGCTGTTTTCCTCCACAACCTCCATGGTTGCACATGAGTGTTGTTGTAGTTTTCACATAACATCAAGCTCCCAAAATTGAGAATTGCTCATAACTCACAAATCGTGCACCCGATCTCCATCAAACTTTTCCAAAGTGCACTCCTCCCAAAAATTCCTTCAAGCTGGTTATAAGAGCATTGCCGTGGATTCTCTGTCTGACAATTTACAACAAGTTGAAATTTTCAGCCCGAGAGGTTGGCTTTTTGGTTCTATGGAGTTCCATTGAAATAAAAACCTCAAAACCGGAGCAGGTCTTGAAGTAAAACATGAACTTTTGAGACCAATTTCATTGCAATCCGACATCCAGAAGACCTTCGTCTAAAAATAGTAAGTGTGCAAGGCTTCACATGTCCAAATATAGTAAGTTTCCAAAAATGATAAACTCTCAACATCTCTACACTTCAAACAAGCAAAAACCATCAAGAAAGTGAAAATTGGAAAACTTACTAAAAATGGCCATCCTAGTCAAGACCTGCTAAAAATAAAAAGTCTTGCAATCAGGCTCGGATCACTTGTATCAACTCACATTCCACCTATCTCATTGTTTTTTCCCACAATTTCAAGGAAGGGATGTCTCATGGTTCAAACATGAGAGAATGCCCTCGCAAGCTTCCAAAACATCAATCTCGAGGTGAATTCTATATGGCACACTTTGATGCAAGAAGTAGGATGATCCAACTCGTTCTAATTGTCACAAAAGGGGATCATCATGGTTAAACCATTCGAGCAGTTGTCATAAAGGTGAATGTGAGGTTCAAAGGGGTCACGAGAAGGCATTTGATAATCTCTACATCTCAGCTCTAACCTTGTGCTCACATCTCTTTGCGCAGGAGAAAGACATCATGACAAGGAACAGTCGAAATGATCCGGTATGTGTAAGAGATTTTCACTTGAAGCACAAAGCACTGAGGTACCCAAGACCATTATGTTTGTAGGATCAGGAAGTTATCGCAAGTCCATACGGCAAGGTCTCATGACAAGTATTTCTAAACACTCATTTAGTACTTTGGAGTGTGCTTACATCTCACAAAAGAAGGAGATTACACCACAATGTTTCTATCCAACAAGAGGTCAAAGGCACATGGTTTCATTCAAAGAGTAATTCTTGTATCTTGAGAAGGACCTATTTCAAGGAGGATCATATGAGCAAGAAGGTGTCCAAGCATCCTAAAGTTGATTCCATTCAAGGAGAATTTTGGAGCCAGGAAGGGTAAGGGGATGATCTCCATGTGGAGTACCATGTTTGCAAGAATGGAAATCATCTCAATTTCACATGTTGCAATTCACTTAGTAGTGTTCTTAAACACTCATTCAACACCTTGAAGTGTGTTCACACCTCACAGGAGGAAGCATATGCAATCACAATATTTCAATTCAATAGGTGGTCATAGGAAAAGAATTTCATTTAGGGAGCAATCCTTCTATCTGCAAGATGAAGACCTATTTCAATGAGTGAGTAACAGACAAACATGAAAAGGTTTGAGCATCTTGGAGTTGATTTTTGGTCACGAAGGTGAATTATGAAGGCCAAGAGGAGTAAGGTAGTGATCTCCATATCCTAACTCCTACCTTGTGATCTAGAGAAGATCATCATGTTCCCATCTTAGTGCAAATCTCATAACAATGTTTTTGAACACTTATTTGATGCCCTAGAATGTTTCCATATCTCACAGAAGGAGATTGTAATCACAGTGCTTCAAGTCAGCAAGTTCTTCATGACAAAGTCTTCGTCTTCATTACACTCGATCAACTCTTCTCTCTTTCTCTCTCTTCTTTCTTCTTTCTTCTCTCTCCATATTCTAATTCTTCATTAAGAATGTACTTTTTCACTATTTTGTCTTATTCACTTAAGTGACCTTTAATTTGACATTGTAAGAATTTTTTTCATTAATAAGAAAAAGGCTCACTTTTATTCCCTAGGAATATGAAAGGTCACAAGTGATGAGGAAAGGTGAAAAGTCGTGGTGGGGGAGATGAAAAGACATTTTGTAATTATAAATTAGAATGGCTTCTCCATTCCAAAGGGTTGACAATTGTTGATTGTTGTAAGTTGATGGGATTTGTATCACTACTACATCAAGCAATAAAAGATACATTTCCTCTATCTCCTTGTCTATGTTCCTCTATCCTCTCTACTCTCCAACTTTGTAAGCATTGCGATGATTTGACAACCAAGAAGGAACTTTGTGTCCTTGATTAATGGATCTATAGAATTTTGTCTCTGGTTTATTAGTCTTATTGATTGCTTACATTGTTGTGTTCTTCTAATTGAATGTGGACCTACTCTGGTTAATGTATGTGAATTTTGTAAGTCTATTCACAACATTAACCCTCTCCCTATTTCTCCTACTTCTCTTTACGTCCCCTTCACAACAAATTCCTCCTTTGTACACGTATAGGTATTTTGCCACAGGTTTAGTGGAGTATTCTTGTGTGATCCCCGGCCGAAAGACCACCCCACAATTTTAGGAAGTTTGCATTCATTAATGGGAGCCTCCCCATACCCAAGGAGGAGCTTAGCCCCGTGACCGTTGGTGAAAACCAATAATTTGCACTGCGACAAATTATTTCACCAACAAAGAAAAAGGAACTCATATGTCCCCAAGAAGGTCGGTCTTCTGTAGAAGGTTATAATTGGTTTTTGGCGCCACCTCTAGCTATTTAAAGGGGTTGCTTGGCTTGGAAGAGGTTATGCTTGCTTTTGGAATTTATTCTCTTGGAATAGGAGCATGTTTGTTTTCTCTCTCATCCATTGAGGACAAAAACCCTCTTAGAAGACCTATTAAGAATAGAACTGCTTAATAGTGGGCATAAAATGACCTTTGTCTTGATGTATGCATAACTTGGGGCTTCCTGAAAAGGTGTAAGTACCCCTTACTACTCAATGTGCTCATTTTGTCCAGATTTGTATCAAACTAATCATGATGATTAGCTCCATGTGATGGCAAACTAGGGAGTAATAAATCTGAGATATATTTGTTCCTTGAACTTTCAATCTTCGATAATTGGTGCTTTCCCCTTTTGCAAAACCTCCATACCTTGTTCATATGTGCTTGGGATGTCTTTGTGGCTCTTACCCAAGTCTAATTCTTCATCTTTTGGCTCTTTATTGACTGCTGTTATAAACAGACCAACAAGCTGACTGTTATCATGTCTCTTTGAGAAATGGGTTCCACCCATCCCTTTCACTTTCCCTTCTTGCTCATCACCCTTCTTTTCAACCTTGGATTCATCACATGCTGAAATATTATCAATATTAACCAAACAATGATCAATAATTACCTCATAATGTTGACTCTCCGGAACAATAATGGGAGTAAGGGCTGAATCTTCATCCTTCATGGCTCCCTTTCCTCCAAAGTGCAGATCTTGAGTTGTATGCTCATTGATCTCCTCCTTTCTTGGCTCGTGCTCCACTACTTCATCAAACCCTGTGTCACTATGGTGTTGTTTGGAAAACCAGCCAAGAGATCCACTTTGGCAAGAGGGTTGGGGGTCCTAAGACTCCCAAGGGCTGCTCCCTCTTAGTAACTTGCTGCTTGCGATATATCTTCCTCCTTATAGGGATAGGCATGTCCATCCTTGCCTAGCAAACTTGGGAGTTTGGCTCCCTCTTCCTCAAGCTCCGTAGCCTCTTCTTGCTTTGCCAACAAGATGGGGCTCTTCTCCACTAGGGTTGGGATATCCTTCCCATGACCCTTGTGCATGGTTTAGGGCTTGGACCAAGTTCCAATGCCCACTCTATCCTTTCTCCATCCTACAAACTCAGAAAATGATAGGGCATCACGAATAACTTCCGAAAGGGCTTGATACTCCTCAAAGCTAGCTGCAACCTTGTTAACCTTTGAAACCCTAGGCTCTTCCTTGAATGTCCTTCCCCTTTGTAGGTTTTGCATGGTGGAGGCAAGAGAGTCCAAAGTGTCCGCTAGTCTTTCTTGCATCTTCATCAATCTGTCCATCTTTTCTTCCCCACAAAAACCCCTCAGGCTAGGAAGACCGAAGCTCTAATACCACTGTAATATCCCTTTCAAGGGTTGAAACTAAAAAAGAGGAAACCACACAAACCCAAGTGAAGTGAAATCTGATTTTTATAACAGCAGCTGTAATATTCTTTAAAACCCTAGGCGAACTATATAAGAGCTTAGAATTCACCAAATAACCATGCACAACAGCTGAAAAATACTTCTAAATAATTATTTCAACTACGGCAATCAATATCCATCCAATTGGCAACAAATAAATGGAGAAAATCAGCAAAGATACACTGCTGTAATTAAATTTGTAACAGCAACAAAACAACCACAAACAAAGGCTGAAAATAATAGATAAACCCCTCCAAAAATCACCAAAATGTAGATTCCAGCCTTATAAATTATGAAGATTTTGTAATGTCCCCAAATCGACATATTTTGCCCTCAATGGATTTAAGGAAAATCCCACAACCAAATGCAAACTCACAAAATTAAAATCAGATTTTTACTATGCAGATCTGAATTTCTAATGAGAAGTGCGACTAAGGTTAAGTGAAAAAACCACACAAATCAGCCCTTATATTTAAATCTTTTGACTCAAATTTGGTACCACTAATTTATAAAGCCCAAATATGTATAAAAATGCAGATTTATGATGTAAAAAATGATGCAATGAATTATTTAAAACCCTGTCTGCAACATAACTTCAAAAATTCATATCTTTTGCTAGAGATGTCCAAATGAGCTGAAATTTTGGATCTTGGGCCACAAAAATATGAAGAATAATATTCCAAAATTAGTTTCGGCAAAAACTCGAAACCCTAATTTTTCCCTAAAAATTAGGTCGCCCAACACATTTAGGGCATCAAATCAGCTCCAAAAATTATGAAATTAATTTATTTCGATTCCCAAAATTCAGTACAATAAGCAACAATAAATTTCAGACCTAGAATGTCTCAACTACACTGCAAACCATCCAAAAGATGGGTCACTCCAGCTGGTACAAAGAACATACAACTGCTGCAATTTTATTCTTCAACACTGCTGGAAATAGTAGAAATCTTTGCAAGCTCTATGGAAAATCTTGTGTAGAAATTCCTCCTAAGCTCTAAGAGGGTTTTTGTCCTCTAGAGGAAAATACTAAGGGTTTTCGTCCTTAGATATTTTGGCAAAAGCTCAAAGGCTTGAAACACAATTTAGAAAATAAAAGATGATCATAGAATATCTCTCAAGCAAGTCTACTTCTCCTTTTAAGGAAAGAAGAGACCCAAAGTGACCTTCCTTACAACCAATCAGCTTCTTTCCCTCCATTTCTCTTCTCTAGGCTTAGTCGCATTTTTCTAGAGGGAACACCCATGACTCATGAGCTTTTTACATTTTATTCTATTTTTTAATCCCCTTGGGCAAGTCGCACTTTTCCTTTAGAAAATACAATTTGCTAAGTGCTTTATCATGTATTTACTTTTTCTATACTTTATTTTATTATTAAGTTTATTAAATTATTATAAGTGGTTTTTATAATGTTTATTTTATTTTTTTAGCACTTTATAATAAAATAATAACTTAAGTCACCCTTATGTTTTTCCTTTGGTCGTCGGGTAGACAAAATAGGCCAAAGGTCTTCGATTGGGAAGGGGATATTACAGTCCTCCCTTCTCAACATTGTTTTCCTCAAGAAATTTCAAATTTGTTTTATCCAAGTGCCATGCACAAGAGAAAAAACATGTTGAAGTGATCTGCAAGCCTGACACCTGTACCTGTCAAGTGGGCTAAACCTTGCCACCATATATCGTCCACAAGATGCTTGTATATCTAGACTAGGAACAATGGTTCAAAAAACTCCATAATGTAAACTTTGTCATGCATCTCATTATGAAAATAAATAGGCAACAATAAATAAGACACATTAGTATGTTCTTTATACCTTGGAATATCACCAACATCCTCGTCAATCTTGGTTTTCAAAATGTCCTTACTTTGCTGCCCCAAAATCCGAGTAGTCGTGTCTACAATGGGCTGAAATTCTTCATAAATCATCTGCTGCGATAAATGAGATGGCATGCTTTTTCTTCCACACCATCTTTAATCCGTGCAATCAGCCCTCCTCGAAGGGTATTTCTATGCTCCCGGCTGCCCTCTCTTGAGAAATGTCATTCCTCATACCCCGTTGTCTTGCTTGAGCGGCTATCAACCTAGTAGTTGTAGCTCTGCTATTCCATTCCTCACACCTTTTAAGAGTTTCCATTACATCATCCTTGCTTGCATATATAAATTTATTTTCATGTTTATTTTCAATTTCTCTAGCAAGCAAAGTTTCACTAACACTAATGGGAATCATACCTTTCTCTCTAGGCTCTTCTTCTTCTTCTTCCCTTGGTTGCAGATCTGATTTGTTCTCCTTCGTGGGTATAGACTCCATGGTTTCATCCTGCACATCAAATCTCTCTAGAAATTTTTGTGAGAAACCTGCAAGTGAATCAACCGATTCAACCCCTTGGGTCTTCAACAATTGACGCCACCATGTATGTGCTTCTCCAGCCATGTACATAGAGATGAGCTCAAGAGCATCCTCTTGACACAAAGGATTACCACGCAAAAATGTTTTAAATTCCTGCAACCAACACCTAGCAGAGATCTCCTCCGTCCCATCAAAGAAAGGGACTTGGTACCACTTCATCATTGCCTTCAATTGCATTCAAATCTGATTTTTCTTTCCTCTCACACAGGCTGGGAGGATTTCAGGCTCTGATACCACTGTAATGTCCCCAAATGGACATATTTTTCCCTCAATGGATTTTAGGAAAATCCCACAACCAAATGCAAGCTCACAAAATTAAAATTAGATTTTTACTATACAAATCTGAATTTATAATGAGAAGTGTGACTAGGGTTAAGTGGAAAACCCACACAAATCAGCCCTTATATTTAAATCTTTCCACTCAAATATGGTACAACTAATTTATAAATCCCAAATATGTATAAAAATGCAGATTTTTTCTGATGTAAATAAGGAAAGATAAATTATTTAAAAACCCTGTTTGCAACATAACTTCAAAAATTCATATCTTTTTCTAGAGATGTCCAAATGAGCTGAAATTTTGGATCTTGGGCCACAAAAATATGAAGAATAATATTCCAAAATTAGTTTCGCATGACAAAGAACTCGAAACCCTAATTTTTCCTTAAAAATTAGGTCGCCATGTATTTACATTTAGGACACTAAATCATCTCCAAAAATTATGAAATTAATTTATTTCGATTCCCAAAATTCAAGATAATAAGCAACAATAAATTTCAGACCTGAATGTCTCAACTACACCGCAAGCCATCCAAAAGATGGGTCGCTCCACTGGTACAAAGAACATACAACTGCTACAATTTTATTCTTCAACATTGTTGTAAATAGTACAAATCTTTGCAAACTCTATGGATAATCTTGTGTAGAAATTCCTCCTAAGCTCTAAGAGGGTTTTTCGTCCTCTAGAGGAAAATACTAAGGGTTTTCGTCCTTAGATATTTTGGCAAAATCTCAAAGGCTTGAAACACAATTTAAAAAATAAAAGATGATCATAAAATATCTCTCAAGCAAGTCTACTTCTCCTTTTAAGGAAAGAAGAGACCCAAAGTGACCTTCCTTACAACCAATCAACTTCTTTCCCTCCATTTCTCTTCTCTAGGCTTAGTCGCATTTTTCTAGAGGGAACACCCATGACTCATGAGCTTTTTACATTTTATTCTATTTTTTATTCCCCCTCGGGCAAGTCGCACTTTTCCTTTAGAAAATACAATTTGCTAAGTGCTATAATAGAATTATCATGTATTTACTTTTTCTATACTTTATTTTATTATTAAGTTTATTAAATTACTATAAGTGGTTTTTATAATGTTTATTTTATTTTTTTAGCACTTTATAATAAAATAATATAACTTAAGTCACCCTTATGTTTTTCCTTTGGTCGTTGGGTAGGCAAAATAGGCCAAAGGTCTTCTACTGGGAAGGGGATATTACTGATTCAAAATATAAAATCAGATATAAATTGTGTCCTAGAAATCACCAAACCAATATCAAACGTTAGTTTCTCCCCTAGGGAAGAGCTACAAAATTTATGTAAAGCTTTTGCAATCCTTCTTCTTGATGTCTCTAACCCAAATCAACAAACAAATCTTCAAGAGATGTCTTCAATTCACCCACATGGAGAGTTTTCGTTCTCCACCAAGCCACAAGGAAGGTTTTCGTCTTCCTTGGATGCCACATAAGAGGGTTTTCATCCTCAAGTGGAAAGGTATTGAACAACTTGCCCAAAAAACCAATTATAGATGTAAAATGCGCCAAAGATGGATTGCAAATGAAGTCCTTCAATCCCTTTTATACTCCTTGCTTGGCGCCAAAGGCCAATTAGAAGAGGACCGACCTCTTAAGCTTCACTTTATCTTTTAATTGCCTCTTTAATTCCTCCAAACCCAACTGATCTACCTCCGAAAGAAAACATTAAATCTAATAAAAAAACTGAAATGAAGTGCAACTCCTTCCTTTGTTCGCTTATTCTTCTTTGCCACGGAAAGGGAATGGCAAAAAGTCTTCATTAGGCCCCAATTCGAAAAAAGGGGACAAGCTGATTTGAAAGGAAATAAAGTATCTTTCTCTTGCATGTGTTGTCTCTTTGGTGCAAATTATATTTTGTTTAGAGTGGAGCAACCTATCTTGGTGTGGGAAATTGGTATGTGTGATGCAATTGTGGCAAATCTGAAATTACTCTCTTATTCTTTATATTTCTTAGGCCAAGATTCTGAGTTTGATGAATTTTGGTGGTGTTCTACTATTTTTTACAAGCTTGAGGATGTTTGCTGGTTAGGGTTTCGCAATTAATTAATTCCACATACAATTCTGATTTCTAACAGCTGCAATTGATTGCTAAGGGTTTTCTATTAATTTTGGCATAAGTTTGGAAGGATTTTTGCAAGGTTTAACCCTCTTTGAAGGGTTGTTTTCACCTAGGGAAGTCGCTGCCCTAGGAAGGGTTTGAAATTCAATTTTTGCAGGGTTATAACAGCAGTGCTATAAATCTGATTTGTGAGCTTTTGCCATTTCCGAGTCCTCCCAAAAAGGGACATTATAGTGGCTCAAACATGTAAGAATATGATTGTTTTCACCTTTAATAATTAGTATAAATCCATCCATGCAAGAAATCATACCATACACCATCAAAACATGTCTAATGTGCTCATGATACAAGTCGCCTAGGGTTAGATAGAAAGATAGCAGCTCCAAATTGCTTGAGATATTAAATAATTCCAAATATCCTTGCTTGAGGGTTTTCATCCCCAAGACAAGTTCCACAACCAAGGGTTTTTGTCCTTGATGAGAGAGAGGAGAGGTACTACTATTAGGGTTTGGACTAATTTTTCATAAGGTTGTCATAAATATCAGCATTGTTCCATTAGGGTCTTGGGAAAATCCACATTCCTCAAATTTGAGCCCGAAAGGGACATTATAGTAGCACATTCCTATGCCGGTTTCCCCTTTCAATGAACATGTTGTCGTCCACTCCTGTAATATCCCCTGCCCATTCGAAGACCTTTGGCCTATTTTGTCAACCCGACAAGCAAAGGAAAAATATAAGGGCGACTTAACTCACAATAAATTATTATAAAGTGCTATAAAAATAAAATAAATAAATTATTAAAGCACTTATATTAATTTATTTGGCTTGATAGAAATAAATTATAATCCCTATGGTAAATACGATTTGCCTTAAGGGGAAAATATCATTGTAAAGGGATTTATTATATTTTATTCTTCCTAGATAGGATAATGGCGACTTGGGCCAAAGAGGAGTAATGAAGCTTAGGAAGGATAAAAATATAATTAATTTATGTATTCTCCCTAGAGAAATGCGACTTGCACTAGGAGGGAAATGTTGTTGGGAAAAACATTTAATATGGGAAAATATTAAATGAATGCATAGGGAGAATCATGAATGCTGATTGGAGGAGAAAAAGTTGTTTTGGGTCTCTTCTTCCTTTATAAGGAGAAGTCGACTTGAGGGGAGGACATTATATGATCATTCTACAATTTCTAATTTGTGTCTTAAGCTTATAGCTTTTGCATATGAAATTCTAAGAATGAAAACCCTTAGTATTTTCCCTCTAGATGATGAAAACCCTCTTAGAGAATGTGAGGGATTTCCACACAGGGAATTCTATTGTGCTTCACTAGTTTCTAGTTATTTCCAGCAGTGTTGTTTGAAGAATAAATTGCAGCAGTGATTTCCAGATTTTTCTAGAGTTGGGCGACTTACTTTTTGGTCAGTTTATGCCATTTCAGAGCCATTCCAGGTCTGATTTTGTATGCTGCTTATTGTACTGCATTTTTGGAATCAAAGGCAATTAAAATCAGAATTTTTGGAAGGGTTTAAAGAGGTGTTTCAGTCTGATTTTTATGCAGATTTCTGAGTTATTTTGCAGCCACTATTTACCTTTAAAAATCAGGATTATTGCATATTTGGGCTTCTAAAATTATTGTGATCAATTTGTGATATTTTTGGAATTATTAGAGTGCTGTTTGTATTGGGTTTTCACTCAAACCCTAGTCACACTTCTCCTAATAAATTCAGATCTGCCATAATATTAATTGCCATAACCCTTATAGAGTTGTTTTTATGTTTGGGAGTGAGAAATAATAATTTATGGGTTGTTTGGTGTGAGGTGTATACAAATACCCAAGTCGCATTTTGCAGATTTATTTCAGGTTTGCAGAGTTTCATTTGTTCAAGGCGTTGGGATTTGCTAAGAATCCGAATGAAAGTCATAATATCCATTTGGGGATATTTCACCTTCTCAGCCCTAAGAAATCCTTGAAGCCTTCTCTTTACCTCCTAAGAGGCCAAGCAAGTGCTTGCTCTTTCTCTCAATTGCTCAAATATCAAATCTATAATGAATTTGGGATGCATCCTAAAACTCCAACGATTTCATGCTTGATAGATCTTCAAACTACTAATTTCAAATATTGGCTTGCAAAACTACCACCTCTTTTCAAGGCTTTTTATGCCATTAGTGATGTGGATCTTCTATTGCTATTCACTCCCAAGACTTCTACTATCGCGTCCTTTATCAAGTCTTGGGCATCGATCGCCATACCCCCTTCTTTGTTAGCCACTCTATGAATAGCAGGTCATTGTATCTTTGTTGTTCCCCTTGGTGAAGTTTATCGTTATGCCTATGAAAGATTTGTGCTCGTTGTTCTCTTTTCTTTGCTTGAAGCATGCAGATTTTCCTAGATTAGATAATGGTTGGCTAAGGATAATTTTCTAATTAGTCCGTCGGTTGATATAGTGGGTCGTCAGCAGAGGTAAGGGAAAACTCATGGGCCAAGGAATGCCAATCCTTCCAAGAGAAGAAGTTGGTATCCCAAAAGTCCCCAAAAAGAAAATCCTCTTCTTATTTAGCCTGGAGCCAAAAAGTGAGGGAGATCAGCAATACAAGTGTCTCGAAGCTTCCAAATCCAAATAGGCCTTCTAGCCAAATCCCATTCTCAACGACATCGCTTGACATCCTCCACATGATCAAGCTAGAAAATTTTCTCTAGTCTATCTAGATATTCTTAAGAATTAATGAGGCTGTTATGTGAAAATTCTTAGGACTAGAATAAC
Organism: Taxus wallichiana var. yunnanensis; assembly: GCA_018340775.1. Taxonomy (NCBI): domain Eukaryota; kingdom Viridiplantae; phylum Streptophyta; class Pinopsida; order Cupressales; family Taxaceae; genus Taxus; species Taxus wallichiana. The sequence goes on along the minus strand of CM031236.1, from coordinate 364,299,197 downwards.
GGCGCATAACCCAAAAGAACCTTTGACCTTTTCTAAATGTTGTGTCGTGCCCTCGAATAATTTTATTGAAGACCTTTGGCCCAATTTTGTCTACCCAACGGCCAAAGGGTGAGTTCAAGGGTGACTTAAGTTTTATTAATTTTATTATATTGTGCAAAAATTAAAATATAACATTATAAAAGCACATATAATAAATTAATAAACTTAACATTAAAATAGAACTTAGGAAAGTGCATTTAAATAAAAGCACTTAATTAAATTGTAATTCCTAAGGGAAAATGTGACTTGCTCCATGAGGTCAAAAATTAGAAAAATGTGTCTAAGGCCCCTTTAAAAAATGCGACTTGGCCTAGGGAGTGCAACGAAGGGAAAGAAGCTCATTGGATGTGATGGAGGTCACCTTGGGTCCCATTTCCTATATAAAGAAGAAGTCGACCTGCTTAGAGGGCATTCCAGATTCATTTGATATTTCTCTCTTGCATTGGAAGCTTTGAGCTTTTTGCAAATAAATCCAAGGACGAAAACCCTTAGGATTCATCACTCTTGTGGACGAAAACCCCAAGAGCATTGGGAGGGATTTCTATTCAGGGAATTCCATTGATCTTCACAGATTTTTATTATTCCAGCAGTGTGTGTTGAAGAATAAATTTGCAGCAGCAATTATCAGTTGTTCTAGTGTTGGGCGACTCACTTTTTGGATATTCTATGCTATTTCAGAGGTATTTCCAGACCTGATTTGTATGTCGTCTATTGTACTGCTGTTTTTGGATCTAGAGGAATAAATTTCAGAATTTTCTGGAGGGTTTTAAGAGGTATTTTCAGTCAGCTTTTTATGCAGATTTCTGAACTATTTGCAGTCATTATTTACCTCAAAAAATCAGATTTAATACATATTTGGGCTGCTAAAAATTTAGTAATCAGTTTTTGATAGAAATAAATTTATTTGAGTAATGTTTGTGGATGCTTTTCCAATAAACCCTAGTCGCCATTTCCAGTAAATTATTGCAGCAGTCTCAGCTGGGTATTGCATGGTTTATTTTATCATTTTTTCTAAGGAAAAATTCAGGTTCAGTGGTAGGGATCTTTCGTCGTGAGTAGTCTACATGCCATCAAAATCTGTCGAGGAGAAGATCCCTCTAGACAATGGATCACCCATTTGGAAGCAAGAGTACACCCCTGAGTGGCCACATCAATCAACCCAAGGCCACCCTTATCCTTGGGTGCAATGCAAACTTCTCATGGAACCATAGGAAGGCCCCCGTGCTCCGTCGTACTTCGCACATAAATAGGACCTCAATAACTGCTCAAGCTGGAAAACTGAGTCTTTGAGGGAAGCCAACAAGAAACATAATAAATAGGAGAGGATTCTACTCAACACAATCAACTTTCCCACAAAAGGGAGATCCTTATTTTACCATGATGAGAAGCCTATGTTGTAAATGTTGTAGGACCCTAATCCCACATCACCACTTTGGTGAGAGATCTTGTAATGTCCCTTTTAGGACCGATGTGGAAAATCTTGGATTTCCTTGATACCCTTATGCTTCAAATACTGAAATTATCTCAAATTCAACTAGCAAACTGACAAATTATCTTTAAACCCTAACAACAATCTGATTTTTTATATTTTTATGGCATTATGCATGCAAGAACGATTTGGAAATAAATATAAAAACCTTCAAATTATTTTATTCAAGATCTGGAACAAACATAACACAAGTGAACACACCCGAAAAATATGATTTTTGTATTTTTCAGACCAGCTGGAAATAAAATATGACAGCAGCAAATATCGTGCACCAACACGTGATGAAAATAATGAATCCAAGCCGAGACATAACCACAAAAGAGTGCAAACAACTCCAAAAGTTATGAGAAGCCAAATACATCTGAAATTTGGGTTCACTGCACCTATAAGCCACAAACTCCCCTAAGCCGCAAGTCGCCACTAGAGAGGGTCTGAAAACTTCGCCAAAGCTCTAGTAGCCCTTTTATTGTGCCAACCAATGATGGAGCTTTTACCCCTTTTTGCCAGCCAATGATGATGCCCTAGCCCTTTTTCGGGTTGTCCTTATTCCCAAATATGAATTCCCGAGTGAAACCACCAACATGAAATTGAGGGTTTTCGTCCTCAAGTGATGAAAGCTAAGAGGGTTTCCGTCCTCAATAGTTGAAAGTAGAAGCACAAGTGCTCAACTCCTAAAATCAAGATGATAGATCCCCAAATGAACCCCTTCATCCTCCTTTTATAACTTATCTTTCCTCTTTCTTTCAATTTTGGTGGTTGACTTGTAATATAACATGGTGTCCCCAGATTTCACCCTGAAATCTGAGACTACCCCATGTAAAAAAATTTGTACTTTTAAAATAATGGGTCGTTTTGTGTTTTTATTGCGTAAAGTGTCTCAGATTGTGTCAAGATATTCCCATAGAGTCATATTAGCCAATTTTGCCAAATACCCAGATGCCCAAAATCGTTATATTTTGTCGTTGGGGTTTGCTTGTGGGAAATTTGTATTTAATTATTCTAAGCCCCGTTTGAGGCAAATTGTGCTCCGGTTTAACCCTGTTGTGGTCTTACATGTCAATATTCCCATATTCCAGTAGGGTTTTAACCAGGAATGAATCCTGGGCTTTATCTGTGACTTTTGGCAACGTTTTGCATTTTTGGTGTTTTCCGTTTTGTTTTTTGTGAAATTTCTCTAGGTCAATTCCTTTGCCGGTTTAATCTGATTTCTTGCCTGGAGTATCTAGAGATCACCTATGGACGTTATGCCAGAAGGAATTTGTCACAGGAGGTCTGGTTCTCTCTAAAAAGACGAAGTCATGCACGAAAAAGCTTCTTCTGGGCAGGTCGCATTTTTGGGAAAAGAAGGTTTTAAGCTACAATGGGATTTTTTGGTAGCAAGTAGGGTAAGACAGGAATTTCTTACACTTAAGCCAATGCAAGTTGAAAATTCCCATTCAGGAAATAAAAGAAAATCTCTTGAGGCATTGATGGGAATTTTTATACGCTTTGCAGGGTAAAAATTCTCATTATGAAAGTCAAATAGCTTAAGTGGATCATGGGATTTTTGGAGCTGCGGTGCAGGGTAAATAATCCCATTGAAAATTGGCTTTTAAAAATAGAAATGGGCTATGTCAAAAAGTGCGACCCCTTTTGGAATAGAGGGCAGCTTTAATGGCATTAATTAATTAAATTCTTTTCCAAATTTGGCGCCCAAGCATGGGGAAAAGTCAACAAAGAAGAAGAGGATAAGGGAATTTAGAAATAGAATTCTAAAATTAAATAAATATAATTTATTTAATGCAGCCCCCTTCATGTCAAAAAGTGCGACCCATATTGAGGAGGAATAATACTTTTTAAAGTATTAATTGATGTAATTAATTCCTATTTTTAGTGGATGAGGTCAAAGCACACTGTGAAGTCAAAGTGGACTGGAAGTAGAAAGCTAAAATTAAATAAATTTAATTTATTTAATGGCAGCCATGAGCATGCACAAAATAGGCGCCCAAATTGAAGAGAAAAGCATGTTAATTAATTAATTAATTGTCAGAATAGGAGGGACAATAATTAATTATAGAATGATGAAGGTTATATAAGCATGGGCTGCCATAAGGATGAATTAATTAATTCTTTAGCAAGGAAGTGCAGCCTGACAATTTTGGCACCCAATTAAGGAGGAATTTTGCTCAGAAGAAGGTGTTTTCACTGCCAGAAAGCTTCAAAGTTTGGCACCTAGGTTTGAAGGAGCTTGATTTGTGTCTGATTAATTGTCTGCATAGTGGTACAGGTGCTCAGGTGAAGTTGACAAAATTCATGCTTGCTTTGCATGCAAATAAAACATCAAATTTTGGGGCAGCAGGCTTGATATATGCAGATTTTTATAGTTAAAATCAAGTGTTCATGTTCGGTTGTCATCTTTGTCTTGAATTAATTGCAGGAATTCATTACAGGTGCTTTTATAAGAGAAAGGGAGCTTAAATCAATGTCCAATACATTGAACATATCCTCCGAATCTGAAGAAATCTCCAGATCTACACCGGTTGTAAAGAATTCCGGCCGAATAAAGAGAAAAAGAATTGCTCAGACAAAGACAGATTCGGCCATGGCAAAGCGGGATGAAAAAGAAAGCTCAGCAGATTCATGCATCACTTCTAAGTTTGCTGACATTGGAGATACAGATCTAGGTCTAGAACCTCTTTCCGAATTGATTTACAGATCCAGAGCTGTAAAGACTTCTCTCATGCATTGGAATTATTCGAGCCGGCAAAGCATTTCCATTCACTGACCAAATGCTTAATTCGTCATGGAGTGCGCTAGGTCTTACCACCCATTATCTAGATCAGTCTGAGATGCTACGGGAAGACAATAATCCGGCTAACGCACAGTTCATCAATTATTGTCTGAAGATTCCAACACAAGTAGTGACTACTATTAGCATACAGGATGCCGACAACAAATGGGAAAAGCATAAAGTTGACTGTTTGGGCATAATGAACAAAATACATGAAGAAGCCCAAATCTCCATCAAGGTTCCCGAGAACTCTTCCCACAGTCCAACTGGGACAAGAGGTGGATGGTATTGCCAAATTGTTATGCAAGGTAAATGGCGAAGGTAACGCTCACAACTTCCGCACATAGATGTATGCTTTCATCAGAACCATTGAAATCAACAAAGCAGATTCAATAATCAATTTGTCGAAAATCATTAGTGACACCATTGGTGAGCAGCTCCGGAATGTGAGGCGTACTTACAGCTTCAAAATGACTTCGTATTTAGTATATGTAGCAACTTCACAGGGTGTCTTCTCCAAGCTGGATAAACGTGGTGTTCTTTCTAAGGATCCTATTTTCGAGTGCTATCCATAGTTTACTGTACCCGCATGCAATAAAGATTACAAGGTGGTCAACGATGGATTCTTCTATGGATTCATTTGCAGGCTGGACGGCGATCTAAAGGCCAACAAGGTGAGCAAGGAAGCATGGGAAGTTGTGTCCAGGATTGGCAGTATCTTCATCCAGTTTGCGGATTTTACATACCTCAGGGTCACCGGCTTTTCAGAGAACCAGTTAAGTTGCCCAGATACCCGAGTGATAGATTGGTCATCATGGAGTTGAGCAGACAACTCGTGGAGATGCATGACCACAAATGAAAATGGCACAAGTCTACAGGCTTCTTCCCGATCACTATGGGCTATTACAGCTGCCAGAGTATTCATAAAGCCCGAGGAATTGAAGCGGAAATGTTCTCTAAGTACGAGCAAGAAGTTTTCCCAGCACGGCTGAACTTTGATCCATTTGGAGTGGCAAGGAAGACAATCTCCCAAGAATACACGCATGTGCCTTCATTGGAAGATTTCTGGATGAAGTGCAGAAGCGAGTACGAGGTTAGAAAGAAAGATTTCAGCAAGTTATCAGCACGGCAAGTGTTTGACTTTGGATTAGCACGGATACCTACGGATCTTAAAGATGATGGGCCTGTGTTACTTGACACATACCATCGGATGGGAGGAGATAGAGTTGTACTTTAGGAGAGCATAGGTGGCTACCATACGATCGAGGAAAGGTCTGTCGCCGTTCTGGTCAATACTTCAAACTGGTTGCTGATGAAGGGATATTGCCTTGATGAAGCATTGATGAATCAAATCACGGGAAACTTTGGCACAGGAGATTCCCTCAAGAGGAAGCACGAAGGAGAAAGCAGCAGAAGGCCTGAAAAGATTAAAGTGCATGAAAGTCTCATTCGAAGGAGAAGATCACTTCTACTGCTATGGTGTTAGTTCCGACTTCTCCAGCATCAAGTACTTCACCGATTGTCGCACCTCAGCAGGATACTGCCATTCCTCCGTTGAATCCAGCAACATTCATCTTTTCTCCTCAGCCACTCCGTTCAGCACCTCTTCCTGAAGAAACGTTGAAGTCAAATGGCAGAATTTGAAAGAGCTTTGTCTTTGGATAATTCAGAGGATGGCAGCCACAACACTATAGCAGTTTCAAATGGAGAGGAATCAGAGCGCGAGATAGTGGTACACTTGCAACTTCTCATTCTCCGAGAAGCAATTTCTCAGAATGGTTGGCTTTGCAGTTGGTTCTAAAGGCTAGAGAGGAAATCAACTTGGAGGAACACGACTTGCACTGCTCCTGAATCTAGGCGGAAAAGACAGAAAACCTAAAGTTGCTAAGGTAACTTCAAGGTTGATCATTGAAGAGTCAGAGAAGTTCGAGGTGTCAGTTCCAGCAGAAGGAAAGAAGAAGGATGAGCTCATGGCAGAAGATATAACAGTGACCAGAGTACCCATAGGTCAAGCCACCACAGAAGGATTGAAGCAAGACACGCAAACATCGATAGATGCTCTATTCATTAGGCTTGACAAAGAAAAGACAAAGAAATTTGAACTTCAAAAGCAAGTATCTCATTGCAGATGAAATTATTGCCAAGGTTGTCAAATCTTCCATTCAAAGAAATTTCAAGCACAAAAGCGGATGAGTGATCATCGATGCGGGGAAGTGGAAGATGCAAGTAACCAGGTTAAAGCTATTGACGAATGGAAGAATCTAATCATTCGCCAAGCTTTTGTACAACTCGGAGAGGTGGCAGCCCGCCATAGGTTATGAAAGATGCATCAGATCAGCTGAAGCAACTGGTGACAAGCACGATAGATATGAACACAATTGCTGAGAGTAACCTGAGTACTTTGGCCGAAATAAATAAGCTGCCGAGAGAGGTGTTGATTGCGGAACGAATTGTACCCGATGGATCAGTTGAGAAGGGGAAGCAACTTGAGTTTGCAGTATCTTTCCGTTTGGAGATCTGTAGAATTATGCTGAAAAGGATGCAGACACTCGAGAGTATGGCATCATCTTTACCAGACAATGTCATTGCTTTCACCAATGAGGAAGTGGTCGGAAACGTTTCTTCGTACACAAGGATCATTCCTAGCAAAGTGCCTGATTCCCTAGAGGGATCTCTTCTGATGGTGTAAAGGAGAATTGATGGAGCTGTTAGGCCTTTCACTATAGATTCCATCGATGAAGTGGTGATGTGATCGGATATTGAGAAGTTCGGGCCTAGCTTGGAGGATGTAGAAGCATGCATCAGGGTATTGAATGAAGGCTTGCTGCAATTCAGGACAGAAAAGGAAGTTGTGGCTAAGATAGATGGGAAGTGTGTTGAATTACATGTTCGACAAGTATATTCAGTATCGAAACAAAAAGATGTAGATGTCACAGCTGATGAATCTTTCTTCTTCTACTCTTTCTTCTATTTTTCACATTCCCGGATATAATTGTAAAACTTTAGAGTTATTGGTTTTGAAACCATTAATTTAAGTTATGTGGAACGATTCTATTAGTTAAGTGACAGATGTGTATAAGTTTGACTATGGATCCGGATGCATGTCACTTGAAGAGGAATTAGAGGAAGATGATTGCCAGATGTTATCTTTACTTCTTGTTTATGTTCTAGTTCAGTTGAGTTTCCCATTTGTATTTTCCCTTCTACATTCTATAAGTAGAGGAAGAACCTTTGGGTTAATGATCAAAATTTGTAAGCAGCATTATTGTGTTCCAAACTTTATGCTGAAATCCCTAATAGCTATTTGAAGCAAAGGAATACAAAGGAGCAGATTTCCGGATAACTTTGTGTCACGGTGCATTTTGTTTCAAACTTTTTATCTCAAATCTACTTATAAACTTTGGGTTATTTTAGATCTAGATCTGAAGCTGACTTTGCTTATAATTCTGTGTGTTAATATCTATTGGTCCTGTCTATGTGCATGCAATCAACTCTGTAATCTATTGATTGGGTTGCACATCTTCCCTATTTCTTTCCTATTTTTATTATTTTCCTTCTTCAAGTAGATATTTCCTTTATTTAACAAATTGCAAAACTATACAAACTATGGTTCATGAGCTATATGGTTAAAGTAAAACCCCAAAATAAATACTAGCATGCTAATTGCAATCACCACCATTCGTGTCGGAATCTTCAAACAATAATTAATAAAATGTGCATTCAAATTTGATTATTGTCTTTCCCAAGACATCCGGATTGTTCTGGAAAGAGGATGATATGACCTTGCACACTCCATAACAAATTCGGGCAACTGAGTTGTGACTGGGAATATTGATGCTTGAATAATTCCATTGCTTTTTATTGCCCGCATGAGAAATGTCTTTCCACTGGATCTCATCAATTATTTCGGAGATGGGTTCAGGGCCTATTTCCGTGTCATTGATATCAATTTGGAAGCTATGCATGATTCTGCTGATCGTTCTCTTTCATCATGGCTGGAGAAATCTTTGTCTGAGCAATCTTTGTCTATGTTTTTTTCTTTTAATCCTGCCAAAATTCCTCGCAATGGATCAATTTGTGCAGATCTAGCAATTTCTTTGATTCGGAAGATATACTCAATGCACTGACATTGATTTGAACTCCCTTTCACTGTATGAGCACTGTAATGAATACCGCAATTATTTGAGACAAAGATGAAGTCAAAGCATGAATACTTGATTTGTCACCAAAATCTGCATATGAAGCCTACTACCCTAAAATTTGAAGCTTTGCTTGCATGCACAAGCAAGCAAAATATTTTTAAATTCACATGGGCACTTATAGTAACATGCGAGATAATTATCATAGCATAAATCAAGCTATTCCAACCCTAGGCGCCAAACCTTGAAGCTTCGACGACAATGAAAAACACCTTCTGATGCACAAATCCTCCTTTCCTTGGCGCCAAAACTGTCTAGGCTGCAATCCTTAGCAAAAAGAATTAATTGCTTCTTTATTATGGCAGCCCATGCTTATATAACACTCAAAGCATTCTATTATTAATAATTGTCCTTATTCTGGAAATTTAATTAATAAACAATCATGTTTATTCACCCAAATTGGGCGCCCAATTATGCATGTTGTTGGCTGCCTTTAAATAAATTTATTTTATTTATTTTTAACATGCATACATGATCTATTTTCAGCTCATCCCCTTGCATTGACTTTCATCCCATTCTTGGTGCCAAAATTAGGCAAAGAAGCTATTAATAAATACCATTAAAAGCATTATTTAATGCCTAAATGGGTCCCACTTTTTGGCAAGGGTGAATGCTAAAAATAAGAAGTCAACTTTGATGGGATTTTCTACCCTGCACTGCAGCTCCAAAAATCCCTTCTTTCACTTAAGTTGTTTGACTTCTATAATGGGAATTTTTACCCTACAAGGCAGGTAAGAAATTCCCGCCTGCCTGCCACTGCCAAAATTCCCATTATCAAATTAAAACATCTCCCAAAAAGTGCGACGGCATTAAAATTAGCCTCCTTTGATAAAGTCACATTGATAAAGTGTGACTTGCATGGGTGAATAAATCTCTTTGGTGGGAAAAGTTAGCCTACGTCAGCAGGTAGAAAATTCTCATCGGTGCTTTAAGTGATTTTTCTTTATTTTATAATGGGAATTTTTACCCTGCAAGGCAAGTAAGAAATTCCCACCTGCCTGCCGCCTCTAATTTTCCCATCGCAGCTTAAGTGACTTTGACTTCATGGGAAAAAGTACCCTGCAAGGCAGGTAAGAAATTTTGTCTTCCTGCCACTACCAAAAATCTCATTGCAAAGCTTAAACTCATTCATTCCAAAAGTGCGACTTGCCTAAGAGAGGCTTTTTGTGCATGACTTCATCCTTTTTGGTCAGAAGTTTGCATTTTGAGGCTGATTCCTTCTGGTGTTGAGGTCGTAGATGATCTCCAGATGCTTCAAGTAATTAAACAGACTATCTTGGACAAAGGAATGACCTAGGGAAATTTCACAGAGAAAGCATGAGAGAAACCGAGAAAAACGCAAAAGAAATAAATAAAAGCGAAAAACATTGCCAAAAAGTTTGCAAACAATGCTCAATTCATTCTGGTGAGAATCCTATCGGGATGTGTGAATCGCATGCAAAACTTCAATGAGGTTCACCGGAGCACAATTTACTTCAAACGGGCTTTATTTATTTAATAAATAAGTAAATAAAAATTTCATGAGACAAAACTTGGCGGAGGGATAAAATGAGTTTCAACATCCGGGTATTTTGTCGAAATTGGTTCATATGATTCACTGGGAATATCTTAACATAATACAGACATATCCTAGCAATAAAAACACAAAAAGACCCGTTATTTTAAAAAAGAACGATTTTTTTCACATGGGTAGTCCAGATTTCAGGGTGAAATCTAGGGACACCACAAATATCTTTGGAGAACTAATGCTCACCATTTATGGAGCACTCTTCAAGCCAAGTCATAACCTTGAGAACAAGATTATAAGGGCAAACATCATTGTTGGGGCAACAAGGTGTTTATTGTATAAAGTGGGTAAGCCATATGAGTTCTTTGTTGGCTTTCGTATGTTTCCTATACAACATTGCTTGGCACCCAATGAATTTATTCAAGGATCACTAGTGCATAGAAGTTTACATATTTCCACGAAGTTGATTCATGGTCATCATTCACCAAGAATGGATTGGGGATTGAGCTACATACAAAGTTTTGTGGTTGTGCACTTGAGTTATTTTCAATTTGCTGAAGTTGGGGTAAAGTTACAGTCATTATATGGTCATTTTCAGCCCCTAGATTGCTATCATTTCTTGATTTGGTAAGAATTTTGAAGTATGACAGTTGCTGCCATGTTATTTTCACTGCTGTCATAAACTTTTCCAGCCCCCTTATCACTTCCACAGATGGATTTCCAGCCATACATTGGAAGGGATTGTTGTTGACACTTGATGTTGATTTATGCAAGGTTATTTTGAGGTGGATTCCAGCCACTTTAATTCTGAATTTTGAGTGGAAAATGCATGACTACAACAGTGTTTGGGGCAACATGATGATATTTTGGGACAACCAATGTATGGATGAGAGTTGTGCAAGTACAAAGAAGAATGAGCAGTTGAGATTCATTTGGGATCCAGGGTACTTGCAATTGCTTGAGGACAAGCAATTTTTGGGAAGGAGGACTGTAATGTCCCTTTTTTCCACTTGAGAGCTAATATTTGGTCTTCTTGCCATTCCTTCTCCATGGCAAAGAAGTGAAGAAGATGGAGGAGAACCTTGAGCTTCCTCGTGCATTGTTTTTCTAATATTTTTATATTTTCTTTTAGTGTTTTCTTTCTTATAACAGGTCGGCTGGGTTTTAATTAATTAATGGAAGCTAATGAAGGAAAATAACATCTTTAAGAGGTCGGTCTTGCTATTCCAAGCCTTGGCACCAAAAGGAGGATATAAAAGAAGATTAGAGGGTTCATTTGAGATATTTTTTTAAAAATCGGAACCGGACTGATTCAAACTTTATGAACCGGTTTACTAAAAAACACATAAAAATTTACATTTTTAATGAAAACAATATATTTGAAAGATTAGAAACCATGATTCCGACAATTACACATAAAATATGCAAAGTTTGTTCATGTATATACTATATAACATGTAAGAAAGGTGTTTATAGCAAAATTAGGGTTTAGGTCAGCTAAAAAGCTGAACTTTTAATTAAAAATTAGTTTTTTTGTAAAATTAGCTTTTCATATTGCTGTGCATTTTCCATCTCGGCGATTCAGAGCAAAACCGGACCGGTTTGGTACTAAAAGCGGCCGGTTCCTTCTGAGAACCGGCCCTTTTGTAACAAATTTCCATCCGTCCATCTTTGTATACCGGTTTGAAAAAAAAACATTGAACCGGTCAAACCGGCCGGATCCGGTTTGACTTGTTTTAAAAGCACGATTTGAGATCTAGACTTGGCGCATTTTATCTTACTTGAGCATAGCGAGCTAGGAGCTCCTTGTTCTTGCACTTGGGGACGAAAAACCCTTCTAGAGGTTGAGTGAAGGACGAAAACCCTTCATCTTGACTTGGGATCGAAGTATAAGGCTGATTTGGAGAGATATCTTTCATTTTCAGATTTTATTTGGCTTCCTACATGTGGAGCGACCTACCTTGAGTAGGGTTTAGAGGGTTTGGTGAATTTATATATACATTTTCAGTTGATAATCTGAATTATCATAATTTCTAAGGCCGGAATCTCAAGTTTTATGATTTTTGGGGGTTTCTAGACCCTAGATCTACATTTTTCTTGTGGCTGCAAATAACTGGACATTAATTAAATTCCAGCAGTGTGTTTCTTCAGTATTTTTATTGATTTTGGCTCTTATGGATGTATAAAATATATATATAAATTGTGGCAAGTTAATTTTAAGTATTTCATGGTGTTTGGTATTTATTTGTGAAGAGTACAGTTCGTTGATTTTGCATTTTCAGTCTGCTGCAACTAAAATCAGATCTGAATAATTTTGGTGTTTGGTTAAATTCCTTTCCTTTTGGTCTAAACCCTTGAAAGGGTCATTACAATAAATCTCTCTAATGAATATGAGCTTCGCTTGAAATGCAATGCTTTCAAATTCCTGCTATCATGCAAGGCCTTTACCTTGTCACTTGTTGGAACAGTCCGATTTTGATCTTTCACCACAGACCACCACTCTTTGATAACAAGGGTTACTTGCATAAAAAATTTCCAATCTTTGCAATTGGAGTTTGTTAGCCAATTCAACTTTAAATGTGACTGAATTTTTGACACTTTGGATGATTGACAATTAATAATTGACTTGACCTACTCTATGATGAGACTATAAATGTCTCTTTTCTCTAATAGTCACAAGACAATTTTGATGACTCTTTTCCAAATAAAAAAATTCAATTTGAAGTCAAAATTTCACTAAAAATATATTAAAAATAGACCTCAAGAAAAATTTATTCTTTTTGATCGATTTTTTTCTACTGATATAACTTCAAATAGTCATATAGCCTTTAAAATAAACCACCTAGCATGGAAAACTAAAGAATCTTGAAACCCGAAGATCCAAAGACCTAATTACAACTGTAAGTCGCTTTGACAGTAATATTGGAAATCTGGCAAAATTTTGGCTTCTGGCATAATCCTCAAACAATGTTGAATTAGTTGGTCCAAAACCAGATAATAAGAATTTTTTTGCCATTTTTAAAGATTAAATTTTATAAAAAAATAGAACTTCAAAATATATCAAAACTAACATTTTGTAAAGTTGTAGAACTTTACATTGAATACCTTTTTTCTCTTAAACAATACAGATCTTCCTATGCTTGGGTTTCTTCTCACTTTGTATTCACGGCTCGCTCCAGGTTGGCCCATGATATTTTCTTATTTTCATAAAATCATTTTTGCACCTTTTTGACCAGCAATCTTTTTTTAGAGAATCTCCATAACACATGAAAGAAGGAATAATGCACATAACACTAACAGCAAATGATATTCATTGAGGCACCAATTATCTTACATTCAGGTCTCAAACTATGTACTTGTACCATTTGAAAATTGAAATGCAATAAAGCTACTAAGATTAGATTTTATCAGACTAATCAGAAACAGACTATTAGACTCAAGAATCTGATCACCACTTAACTATTTTAACATCTACCTCAAATGGAGATGAGCTAAGTCCAACTCAGGTGGCATGCTCCATAATACAAATTTTTAATTATAATTTGTTGTACCTGACTTTGTATTACTCTATACAATTTTAACTGCATAAAATGAATGTTGACATGAAATTGAAAAGATAGAATCCCGGCCTTTCACCAAGTGCACTATTTCTTGAATACTTGACAGAGATTCTGCAGTTTTAAAGCAGGTGGCCTTCTCTTGGACTTGATTTATTTTGAAGTGCTTCTTTTCACGAACCTGTTTCACTATGGACTCAACTTCTCTATGATGTTCCTAAAGACAAACTCGTTTTTGTTCTTACACCAGATTGAAAAAGAAGATGAAAACCTGGGTTTTATATACTTTACCAACTTCTCTGCTTCTCAATACAGGATAGAAATGGCTTATTGAAATACAGGTAAAAAGTTTCACAATGGACCACCATTGATCTTCAATGTTGTGGACTTTCATGTGTGTGAATGACTTTCACATACAAGTTTCATCTGGGCCGCCTTGAGACTTGAATTTTATGTGCACATACAATCTAACAATTGAATGCTGGCCTCAACACGTCTCAACAAGAGCATTTAATTTTGATTGTGGCAAGGCCATCTTCAATTCCTGGCAATCAACATGGATATTCAAAATCCAACATGCCATAAATAAATTTCTTCTATCTACTACATCAAAAATTTCTCTCCATATTACATGTCTTTCATAATCTCATTTAGAAGTCTTCATTAATGCAGAAAACAAAATTTGTGAGAAGAGTATGACAGTTAGAAGGCAGTTACAGGGCCATTTTATGTGTGTGTATGTGTATGTATATACACACATATGTAATGTCCCCTTTTCTAAATTAAAATTAAGTTAATAATATTTAAAGTTGGGCCCGGCCAATTCTTCATTTTGGGACAACTTAATAATATTATTTTTAAAATAAAATGTATTTTTAAATATTAAAATACAAAAAGACCCTTAGCCTATTTTCATTATTTTTGAATCGGCAAAAGGGAGAGGTCGTCCCTCTTTAGGAGGGAAAAACAAATGTTAAAAAAGAAATAAAGAGGCCTACATGGAGCAGTCCACAAAGAAAGGAGAGAAAAGACTATAAAAGCAAATGTTGGGGCTCATTGTGATTATCATCTTATAAATTATATATTTCTTTTTTGGAAATTGGAGCATTGAGTTCTCATTTTCAGTCTTTGAGTACGAAAACCTTCATTGGATCCTATTGGGGACAAAAACCCTCAATAGTCACAACACTTGGGGATGAAACCCTCATTTGTTGCATTGGTGGCTTCATCCAAGAGTCACATTTGGGCTTCAAAATTCAGAATTTTAGAACGGCAAAGGTTTCCATCAATGGTAGGACACACCTTTTTGGGGCTGCCACATTCATTTCCATCTCGATCTACCCATTTAGAGATTTCGGGATCAATTTCAAAGTGGGTTTTCGTGGTTAGAGAAATCTGAATCTAATTTTATTGGATAATGCATATTTTTGTGGTCAATTTGAGCTATCATTTGCATTTTATCTCCAAGTATTTATAAAATATGGAAATTTGAAGTTTCAGTTGTTTTTGAGCAATAATTAATTCTAGAAGTCTGTAATTTATTGTTGAAGCATTTATTTTGCATGAATTCATCAAGTGTTTCATGTTGTTGATGTATTTTTGAAGATTTGTGTGTGGGAAAGGCTAAAATTTGAATTCTAACCAGGTTGCTTAGGGTTTGGTGGACCTAAAATAGGTCGTTGCCCTAGTTCTTGCATAAAATTCAGTTTACTATCAATTGGGGTTTGTGCTATTTCCTTGTTTTTCAGTTTCAACCCAAAAAGGGACATTATAGTGGTATCAAAGCTTTGGTCTTCCCAGAGGGTTTTCAAGCAAGAAGATAAAATGGCGAGATAGAATTTTTGGTGATGTTAGATTTGAAAGGCTTGCCCTAGGGCAAGAAAGATTGGCCAATAAAATGGCTCAGCTAATCCATACCCTTCAAGATCCAAATGGTGGAAGGAGCTCTTTAAAGGAAGTCAATAATACTCAACCATCCAAAGTGGACAACATTGTTACATGGTATGAGGAGTATAGGGCTCTTCTCGGAGAAGATTCGTGATGCCATGTCATTTTTTGAGTTCATGGGAGTAAGCAAGGGAAGATCAAGGCCCAAGCCTAGGTCACGAGCTACACAAGAAGAAAAAGAAAAATCAGATCTGCAAGAGGGCTTTGAGGTGGAGTCCCAAGAAGACCATGTTGAAGGACATGGAGAGGTGTTGCTAAATGAAGAACCAAAAAGGTTTTTGATGCAGCAGTATCTCCAAAGAAAGAGGCAAAAGTACCTATCATTTTCCCTAAGGATGAGCCCTTGACTGATTTTCAAAACAGCAGTATGGAGGGCCAAGGGTTTGATGAAATCTCAAAGCACGAGCCTAGGAAGAGAAGGAAGCCATGAAGCATGAGTTGGAAGGTAAAAATCCTTTGATATTTAATGATGATTCATTGATTTCTAATGATGGCATGTTGCAGAAAAATGGAGAAGAAAAATCAGATTTGCATGAAGTATATGAGGATGACATTATGGAAGGGTATGTCCATGAAGGAAGGGCACTTTCGGTTCTTCATAATTACTTTCAATTCGCTGGAATTTCCCAAACAACAGTCAATGAGGGGCAGATTGAGGGAGTTTATAACCTTGGAGAGAGTTCTGAAGATGTTCCAAACAAGTACCAACAAAATAAGGGTGAGCTCCTTGTTGGCAGCCCAAGGTATGATAGAAATGATCACATTTTATCTCCTCCTATGTCACTGCCATACTTGTGCCATTATGGGCAGCTTGTTGAAAAGAATGATCATATGTCATGTTTGATGCCTCATAATATAATTGGTAATAATGTGAAGAACTCATTGAGTAACATAGGGCACATAGATCTTTTCTTGCAAGTTCAAGATTATGTGAACATAAAAGTTTGGGTTTTGATTGATCCTTTGAATTTTAAGAAAAAGGAAGTCCTTGTTGAATTTAATATTGCTACTTCATGCATATGGTTAGAAAGAAATATTATGAAGGATTGTTGGTGTCCCAGATTTCACCTTGAAATTTGGGACTACCCATTTGAAAACAAATTGTACTTTTAAAATAGCGGGTCGTTTTGTGTTTTTATTGCCATAAGATGTTTGTATTACGTTAAGGTATTCCCAATGAATCATATGTGCCAATTTCGACAAATACCCAGATGCCAAAAATCATTTTATCCCTTAGTCAAGTTTTGTCTGTGGAAAAATTTTATTTAATTATTTAGAGCCCCCTTTGAAGTAAATTGTGCTCCGGTTTAGCCCTGTTGAAGTTTTGCATGTCAATATTCACATATATCAGTAGGGTTTTCATCAAGAATGAATCCTGGGCTTTGTCTGTGACTTCTGGCAACGTTTTTTGTTTTATTTGTTTCTTTTTCGTTTTTCTCCGGTTTTCTCCTCTGTTTCTCTGTGAAATTCCCCTAGGTCAATTCCTTCACCAGTACAGATCTGTTTTCTTGCCTGGAGTATCTAGAGATCATCTACGGCCACCATGCCAGAAGGAATCAGCTTCAAGAAGTCAGCTTCTCTTTAAAAAGACGAAGTCATGCACAAAAGAGCCTCTTCTGGGCAAGTCGCATTTTTGGGAATGGATGGATTTAAACTGCAGTGGGATTTTTGGTAGCAGCAGGTAGGTGGGAATTTTGTACTTGCCTTGCAGGGTACTTTTTCCCATGAAGGCAAAGTCACTTAAGTTACGATGGGAAAATTAGAGGCCGCAGGCAAGCGGGAATTTCTTACCTGCCTTGCAGGGTGAAAATTCCCATTATAAAATAAAGAAAAATCACCACAGGCAGGCGGGAATTTCTTATCTGCCTTGCAGGTAAAAATTCCCATTATGGAAGTCAAACAACTTAAGTGGATGAAGGGATTTTTGGAGCTGCCATGCAGGGTGAATAATCCCATCAAAGATGACTTTTAAATATAGAAATCAGCCTTATTCAAAAAGTGTGACCCCTTTGGGAATTAAATAATAACTTTAATTGCATTTATTAATAGTCTTCCTTCCTAATTTTGGCGCCCAGGGATGATGGAAAGTCAATGCATGATAAGAGGTCAAAGAAGACTGAAGGAAGAAGGCTAAAAATAAATTAAATTAATTTATTTAATGCAGCCTTGAAGCATGCTAAAAAGTGCGACCCATTTGGTGAATAAATAATGCTTTTTGAAGCATTTATTAATAGTTTTTATTCCTAATTTTGGCGCCATGGAGAAATAGAAGGTCCATGCATGATGTGAAGTGAAAGTAGAGGGCTAAAAATAAATTAAATTTATTTATTTAATGGCAGCCATGAGCATGCAAATTTAGGCGCCCAAATTGAAGGAATAAGCATGTTATTTATTTAATTAATTGCCAGGAATAGGAGAGGCAATTATTAAATATAGAATGCTAAGAGTTATATAAGCATGGGCTGCCATAGTAAAGAAGTAATTAATTCTTTTAGCAGAGGAGTGCAGCCCGGACAGTTTTGGCGCCCAAAAGGAGGAGGTTTTTGCATAAAGAAGTGTTTTTCATTGCCGGAAAGCTTCAAAGTTTGGCGCCTAGGATTGGAGGAGCTTGTTTTATGCTTGTGTAATTATCTGCATATTGGTACAGGTGCCCAGGTGAAGTTGAAAATATTTATGCTTGCTTTGCATGCAAGCAAAGCCTCAAATTTTAGGGCAGCGGGCTTTATATGCAGATTTTTATGATAAAAATCAAGTGTTCATGTTCCGGTTGCCATCTTTGTCTGAATTAATTGCAGATATTCATTACAGATGCTTATATAATTGAAAGGGAGCTTAAATCAATGTCAGATACATTGAATATATCCTCCGAATCTGAAGAAATTCTCAGATCTGCACCAATTGTAAAGAATTTCGCCGAATAAAAAAAAAAATTGCTCAGACAAAGATTGCTCCAACTATGGCAAAGCGGGATGAACGAGAAGGCTCAGTAGAATCATGCATTACTTCTAGATTTGCCGATATCGGTGATACGGATCTAGGCCCAGAACCTCTTTCCGAGTTGATTGACAGATCCAGAGCTGGAAAGACATCTCTCATGCGGGCAGTCAAGAGCAGCGGAATCATTCGAGCTTCAGCATTCCCATTCACAGCTCAGTTGCCAGAATTTGTCATGGAGTGTGCAAGGTCGTACCATCCACTATCCAGATCAATTTGGGATGTGGGGAAGACAATAATCCGGCTAGACGCACAATTTATCAATTATTGTCTGAAGATTCCAACACGACAGGTGGTGACTACCATCAACATGCTGGACGCTGGCAACAGATGGGAGAAGCATAAAGTCGACTGTGTGGGCATAATGAACAGCAGGTATATGAAGAAGCCCAGATCTCCATCAAAGTTCCCGAGGACTCTTCCACAATCCAATCTGGTGCAGGAGGTGGATGACATTACCAAATTGCTATGCAAGATAAATGGCAAAGCTAATGCTCACAACTTCTCGCTCATGGATGTATGCCTTCATCAGGACCATTGAGATCAACAAAGCAGATTCTATAATCAATTGGTCGGAGATCATCAGTGACAACATCGGTGAGCAGCTCCGGAGTGTGAGGCGGACTTACAGCTTCAAGATGACTTCATATTTGGTATATGCAGCAGCCTCGCAGGGTATCTTCTCCAAGCTGGATAGACGGGCGTACTCTCGAAGGATCCTATTTTTGAGTGTTATCCGCACTTACTGTACCTGAATGCAATAAAGATTACAAGGTGGTCAACGATGGATTCTTCTACGGATTCATTTGCAGGCTGAACGGTGATCTGAAGACCAACAGGGTAAGCAAGGAAGCTTGGGAAGCTGTATCCCAACATGGTTGTATCTTCATCCGCTTTTCTGGATAAAGTGCGAAGTTTAATACGAAATTAGGAAGAAAGACTTCAGCAGGTTATCAGTGCGACAAGTGTTTGATTATGGATTAGCACGGATACCTACGGATCTTACAGATGATGGGCCTGTGTTACTTGACACATACCATCAAATGCGAGGATAGAGCTACACTTCAGAGAACATTGGTGGCGCCACACAATCGAGGAGAGGTTTGCCGATGTTCTAGTCAACACTTCAAATTGGTTGTTGACAAAGGGGTATTGCCTTGATGAAGTTTTGATGAATCAGATCACAGGCAACCTCAGCACAGGAGATTCCATCAAAAGGAAGCACGAGGGAGAAAGCAGCAGAAGGCCTAAAAAGCTTAAAGTGCAAAAGAAGTCTCATACACAGGAAAAGGTCACTTCTACGGCTATGGTGCTAGTTCCGACTTCTCCAGCGTCAACTCACAACACTTCACCTGCCTTTAAACCTCAGCAAGATATTGTCATTCCTCCGTTGAATCCGGCAACATTTGTGTTCTCTCCTCAGAAGATATTGTCGTTCCTCCGTTGAATCCGGCAACATTTGTGTTCTCTCCTCAGCCACTCCGATCTTCACCTCTTCCTGAAGAAACGCTAAAGTTGCAGATGGTAGAATTTGAAAGAGCATTGTCTTTGGACAATTCAGAAGATGACGATACAACACTGTAGCAATTTCGGATGGAGAGGAACCAGAGCACGAGATGGTGGTGCATTCAACGACTTCTCATTCTCCGAGAAGCAATTTCTCAAAGTGGTTGGCCTCACAGTCAATCCCGGAAGCTAGAGAGGAGATCAACTTAGAGGAACATGACTTGCAGTTTCTCCTAAGTTTGGGCAAAAAGACAAAAGACCTAAAGTTGCTAAGGTGACTTCGAGGTTGATTATTAAGGATTCAGGCGAAGTTCGCCGAGGTATCGGCCCAAAGACAAGGAAAGAAGAAGGGCGAGCTCACGGTAGCAAATATAACACTGACCAAAGTACCGATAGGTCAAACCACTACTGAAGGATTGAAGCAAGACACGCAGACATTGATAAATGTTTTATTCCTTAGGCTTGACAAAGAAAAGGCGGAAAAAGTTGAACTTCAAAAGTAGGTGTCTCAGTTGTGCGAGATTATTGCCAAAGTTGCCAAATCTTCCACTCAGCCAATTTCAGCACATAAGCAGGTGAGTGATCATCTGATGCAGGAAGTGGAAGATGCAGGTAACCAAGTTAAAGCTATCGACGAATGGAAGAATCTAATCATTCGCCAAGCTTCTGTACAACTCAGGGAGGTGCCGACCCGTCTAAAGGTTATGAAGGATGCATTGGTTCAGATGAAACAACTAGTGACGAGCACGATGGACATGAACATAGTAGTTGAAAGTAACCTGAGTACTTTGGTCGAGATAAATAAGCTGTCGAGGGAGGTTTTGATTGCAGAACGAATTGTGCTCGATGGATCAGTTGAAAAGGGGAAGCAACTTGAGTTTGTAGTTTCTTTCTGCTTGGAGATCTTCAGAATCATGCTGAAAAGAATGTGGGCACTTGAGAGTATGGCATCATCACTATCAGACAATGTCATTGCTTTCACCAATGAAGTGGTCGGGAACGTTTCTTCATACAAAAGGACCATTCCTAACAAAGTGTCTGATTCCTTGAAAGGATCTCTTCTGATGGTGCAAGAAAGTATTGATGGAGCTATTAGGCCTTTCACGATGGATTCCATCAGCAAACTGGTAACGCTGCAGTCAGACATTAAGAAGTTCGGGCCTAGCTTGAAGGATGTGGAAGCATGCATCGAGCTTTTGAACGAAGGTTTGCCACAATTCAGGACAAAAAAAGTTGTGGCTAAAACAGATGGGAAGTTGCTGAATTACATGTTCGACAAGTATATTCAATATAAAAGCAAAAAGAAGATTTAGAGGTTACAGCTGGCAGATCTTTCTTCTTCTTCTCTTTCTTCTATTTCTACGTTCCCCGATGTAATTGTAAAACTTTAAAATTATTGGTTTGAAAACCATTACTTTAAGTTGTGTGGAATGATTCTATAAGCTAAATGACAGATGTGCATAATTTTGACTAGAACTCCCGATGCATGTCACTTAGAGAGGAATTAAAAAAAGATGATTGTCGAGATGTTATTTTTATTTCTTGTTTATGTTCTATTTCGATTAAGTTTCCCATTTGTAATTTCCCTTCTACATTCTATAAGTAGAGGAAGAACCTTCGGGTTAAGGATCAAAATTTGTAAGCAACATTCTTGTGTTCCAGGCTTTGTGCTGAAACCCCTGATAGTTATTTGAAGCAGAGGAATACAAAGGAGCATATTTCTGAAGAACTTTGTGTCAACAGTGCATTTTGTTTCTAACTTTTTGTCTTAGACCTATTCATAAACTTTGCGTTATTCTACATCTAGATCTGAACGTTCCCTTTGCTTATAATTTTGTATGTTAATATCTATATGTTCTATCTATGTGCATGCAATCAACTCTATAATCTATTGATTGGGTTGCACATCTTCCCTCTTTTTTCCTGTTTTCTGCTATTTTCTTCTTCATCAGATATTTCTTTTCTTTAACAATCTGCTTACTTGCTGCAAAACTATACAACTATGGTTCATGAGCTGCATGGTTAAAGTAATACCCACAAATAGATACTAGCATATTTAATTGACAAATCTTACACGGGAGCCTCACCGGTAAATGAGGGAGATTTATCTCATGATTGCCTAGGTTTTCAGCTATGCAGAAAATCTAACCAACAATTGTTTTGAACTTGTTATAGTTGTGAAGGATTTACTCCTAGAGTGTTCCTTGAAGCCAAGTTCTACACTCCAAGGCAAGGATATCAAGATAATCAGAGTTGCTACAACCAAGAAGGGGGAACTTACAAAAGAAGGCAAGGTATATGGGCAACACATGATGAGGTAAAATCTACAATTTTATTTTCAAAACAATAGTCAAGACATAAGGGTTTTGAGTTCCCAAGTGATAAGCATGCTCAAGTAAATGTTGAATTAGTAATTGTTGTGTATGAAGATGAACAAGATAAATACTAGATTACTACCCAAAACATCACCACCCAACCGGACATGGAAGGTATGGTTGTGACTTGTAAACATGTTGATTTTCAGATTTTCGAGCATACTGTCATAAGATTTTGTATTGCTGTCATAGACATTTCCAGCTTGTCTATAATCTTATTTGTTGTCATACAAAAGAGGACAGCCACAAGAGGGGATAGTTTCCACACTTTTGAGGTATTTTCAGTCATCAACAAAGTGTTTCCAGCCCCCACTATGTTGTTTTTGCAAGATTTCACGAGGGATATTCAATATGACAAATATACTTTTTTCACTTATTGTCTATGCAATTTCTAGTCCCTTTCCATTGTTAATAGCTGTAGAAGAATTTCCAACCATTTGGGTGAAGGGTGCTAACAATAGCAACATGCTTACAACTATCATAGGAGGTTTTCCATCTACTTTCATTATGATTTTTGAGGGAAAAATGCATGATTACAGTTGTGTTTGGGGCAACATGACCGATTTTTTGGACAACCATCACTTATATGAAGTTTGTGAGAAGATTGCAAGCAAAAATGAGCTTTCCATCATATCTACAAGTCATGAAATAAAGAAGAAGAGGCCTCTTGTTTTCTCTAATAAGTTTGTTCCATGTGTAGGTACATGTGTGATGAAAGAAGAGCAACTAAGTTTGTTCTTTTCTCATGCAAATGAAAGAGCAAATAAGATTGCAGCTGTAGCAGAAGATGACATCATGAAGAATCTCAAATTTATGGTCACATGTGATCACCCCTTGCAAGAGGATGAAGTCTCTTCCATACTTGGGTTGAAGCGGAAAATATTGGAGACATTGAAGAGGCAAATGGAAGCAGCGAGTATGCAGCCTGAAATTCCTTATTGGCAGCCACAAATCATCATTTTTGGACAGCAAAAGAGTTCTCTACAGCAAGGTGACTTTCTTGTGTGGTACACATTAGGACAACCTTGCACAATGCTTCCTAGTTTGTCTTGGAGAGTAGAGCACCATTGGAGATTGGTGAATGGTGAGTTTCAAAGGGCAACCCACTTGAAAATCAGAGCAACATAGCAAAGGCAAGGTATGATGACTCATAATTTGGTTATTTTTGCAAAAAGGCTCCAGCCAAGCATAGGAGAAATAAGGGGTGATGTTTGGTTACTCTCAAGTGTTAGAAGAAGCATCCTTATGATAGCTATGAGCCCATTTGTACTCAATAACATTGCTGACATCATTTTTGGAAGCTCTCAATATTTTTCAGTTGCATTCATGCATGTGATTAAAGGGTGTTCTTCCACCATAGTTGACAAGGGTGAGATGGAACGCGAAGATGCCCCATTGGGAAATGTTTTTGTTGGTCAAGTTGCTGAGTATTTTCAATTTTTGCCCTTTGTTTGAGCTTGCAACTGGCTGGAAAGTGTTTTGTACAACTAAGTGTACAAGAGAAGAAATTGCTATTGTTGTTTTTGAGCACAGAATTGGGACAACTGGTTGTTTCTTCAAGGTAGTCATAAAACTTCATGGGTTGCCAAGGGACTTCAATGAAGATAGGGGCAGTCATTGCATAAATTTGTTTTTGCAGAAGTTCTCTCACTTGACAGGCACAGGAGCTAGATTATGGGAGTATGTTAGTATATGGATTTTGCACGCATGCAAATGACATGCAACAAAGATGTGGGAACGGAGTCCCTCCTCAATGAAGGTGAGGCTGCCTTTATTGAAAACCAAAACTGTATTTACATCTGTACATTCAAAATTGTATGTGGGGGGTGTTTTGGAACATCAATGGAAGAAAAGTGAATGAAGGAGATAGAATGAAATGAAGGAAAGGAGTGGAATGGAATGAACTAAAAGAACATGCAAGAGTTAGGTAAAAACAGAGCCTAATATTGCATGAAGAGGAAAGCTGAATAACCAACACAAATAAAACGGAGTTTGAGTTAGTTAAACAAGAATGTGTAAAAGGGAACACACATGAGCAAGTAGATAGTCAGAGCTTGATCACTGTGAACTTAGAACAACTAATTGATAATGTTGACAATAAGATCAAAGATAATAGTTGCATGCAAGATTCAAACACCTAACATCTAATGGACATAAGAACACCAAATGTTACAAGAGACAATGAATGAGACACAAAGTTCGTATTTCATTAACTCCAAAATGTTTTTCACAAAAGAACACAAAGTTTCTTCCTGAAACAAAGCTTGCACAAAAGTATTTTCTTCTCCTCTCTCAAAGTCACCCTTACAAATGAGCCCTTCACTTCCTTTTATAACCCGAAAATTGGTTACAAAGTAGTTAGAGTTTTAAATGCACATTAAATAAGGCACTTAAGTGACTTTGACTTTTTGAACCAACTTTTAAAAAGTGACTAAAAATAGAAACCACTTAAGTTAAAAAGTCATATAAGGAAAAAATAAATAAATAAAAGAAATGGGTACACGTGGACCCACTTAAATGACTTGGACACACACGTAGAAATCCTAGTCAACAATGCGCCACCCAGATCAAGACACCTAGGATCAGTGCCTTATCCATTGGGCCAAGAGTCCGCCTATCCCGATCATACGGGAATGAACTCATTGACTGTGCTCTGCAATCCTCCAAATGACAAGAGTGCTGAGCTTGAAACTTGAGCAATTCATCCACCCCTCTATCTGAGCAATATCCTGGTGTGAGAAAATTTGTCTTCATTTGTATTCACATTCACAATTCTCCACATGCTCCGAGTACCTTTCCATGGTGAATTATTCATTTGTCGCGAGACCATAGTCGTTACGCCACCTTGGTTTATCAGAATCCAGCTTCTGGTCTTTCGCCATTGAGAAGATCTCCAAGAGCCAAAATTGCAGTTCACCTTCATCTCGTGGGTAATTGTTAGTGCGATCTATCTCCTCCAGCGTCATCTTCCTGAACTTGGCCGAATTGAGCCACTCTATATGGACCCTGTGATGTGCGAACTCAAGTATTCCCTCATGAACAAGTGACACGAAGACGATCTTGGCAAGTTCACGAATGTCTGGGAGTTTGTTTGTCAAGAGTGACCAATTCGACATCAAGAGCCTCTCCAAAATAGAAAATCGAATCCAGATGGGTTTGCACCCGATCATAGATTCATGCCGCCTCATCAACGACCCTCAAACCTTGGCACAAAATTTGATCTATCCAACCCCTTATCATATGGCCAATGATGTTATTTTCTTTTGATGCTGCAAGCGCCTGATTAGGAATAGCCACCGGGACTAGAAGTTGGACATCGGAGGTGATCAAGTTGATCAAATGTTGTATGTATGCCACGAGCTACCGATTCTTCACTTTGAGCTGAGATGACTGTGCCTTATACCTTTCCATCCGTTCAAGTACGACATCAAGTGACTCTCGAGCATGTTCCATGTTAATTTATAGTGTTGATTTCCCGAGAAGCATCCGTGAGACTTCATCGTCTTGGACAACCATCTCCATAGACAATTAAAGGTTCCCTACGCAAACCCTGAGCAACAAAGTTGCTTACAACCCGTCCATCATCAATACACATCCGTGGACCATATGTATTGAAGATTCTAGCGATTCGAACCTCAACATTTGCTCCCCTGTGGTAATCCATTGCCAAAGTCTCTGCGGTACGCATGTCCTCATCGTAGCAACTGCGGACTCCAATCGGATTGACATTGCCCCAATATGTTTCAACCTGAGGATGTTGAAGAGGATCTCCATATACCTCACTAGTGCTTGTGAGCAAAAACTTTGCCCCAACTCGCTTGGCCAGGCCAAGCATGTTCAAGGTTCCCACCACATTGGTTTTGATAGTCTTGACAGGATTAAACTTGTAATGAACAGGCGAAGCAGGGACAGGCCAAATGGTAGATCAGATCGACCTCCAACAACAGCGGCTCGACAACATCATGCCTTATCATCTCAAACCTTGGATTGCGAAATGATGCATCTGGCATGTCCAATATCAACAAAAATGACATTCAATGGATCCGTTTCAGACAAATCCGTTTTATAAATACCATAAGCCAGGGCCGTGGCTGTGGTCTCATGTAACAAACAAAGTGGGTTCAGGTTAACAATAGCGGCCGCATCCAGAACTGCCCTACGCTCAAGATCCGTGAAATATACGGGTATTCCAATACAACAATCCACAATCTCCGTTTTAAATTATTCTTGGCAATTTGCTTAATATTCGACAAAATCATCGCAAGAATCTGAGTGGGAGTAAACGAGCGGTACTCGCCCAAATACCGCGCTTTAATCAGCGGGGGCCCATCGGGACCCTCCGTAACAGACAAAAGGAAGACTCTGCAGATTTGTTGAAACCGACTTCTTCTTCCCTGTAGCTGCTGCATATAGCCAACTACTTCCTCACGGCACCTTCCTAGGAGAATTTCAGTTCTACGCTTCACCGAGCATCGCCTGCAAAGACGATTTTGAGAATCCACACCCACCCTCGCAACATCGTGGCGATAGACCACCATTTCACCATCAATGAATCCACGATCCGTAACACTGCAGTAGCAATTCATCTGTTGCAGCATTTGATGGAGTGCAAACAAGCATTCGTGGTTTAGGGCAAAGTTTAGGAAGCATACTAGAAAAGTGTGCGATCCATACTTTGAAGAACATCATCGATTGATCCTGTGCCAATACTGTCAATATTGTTTGCATTATTGTAGGATTGCCTGTAGCTTTCAGGAGCAAGTTTCTTAAGCAGTGCACCATAATAGTGCTGATATTGAACAAGATGAATAACATTCAACATTCCCAGATCGTATGTGTCTTGCCTCTGTCCCTGGTGGACCTTGCACCAAAGTGAAGGGCCAGGGTTCTTGCCGTCTAGCAGACCCAACTCGATTTTAACCGCTGCTATATGCATAGCAGCCCACTGAATTGCAGCTAGCTGTGGACCATTGAAACTCCTATGAAGATGGTCGATAAAATTTGGTGTGAAACATTCAGCATTGCTTTGAGGCCGCTGCTCATTATTTGGAAAGTGCTCTGGCCTGGGATTTAAAATTGCTTTCTGCATTCTCATCCTTTGCATGCATGGAAAGCTTCTGGTGTTCTTCTCCTTCAGACTGCCTAGACAGATGATGGATATTCCTCCTTCGGCGTGTGGATTTCTCTTTCCTTGTCTTCTTCCCCAGTGAGAGGCGTTTGATGGAGTTGGGCTGTTTGTCTCTGCTGCAGGCTCTGACCTGGTATGACTGTTCTTCCCCCACGTGGCCTTAAGGAAAAAGGCATGGAACTAGTGAAGGCGTGATGGTCTGCAGGCTGCGTTGAAACTGTTGAATGCTCCCTCTGCCACGTGAACCTCCATTTCTCCCTCCTGCTGCGTGGAAACTACAATTTCTTTTGTATTAATATTCACCTTCCTTGCATGTCTTTGAAAACTATCAATAGACTCCGGTTTGTTTGGATTTCTTTCTCCAATGTATGAGTGTAAACAGAAAGAATAAACTGCAGTTCTTCCCTAAAATGATGGATGATGTCTCTCCCTTCTTTATTCAAATGCATGAATGAAATGAGTATAACAAATTGTTTCTTTAATTCTCACAGGAGAAGGAGAAAGAATAGGAGAATTGTTAGTGACCAATTCCTTCTTCCCTTGAAGAGAAAAACAAAATCCTTGAATCGTGGGAAGTGGCATTAATGGCCAAGGGAAAAGGGGAAGATTGGATGAATTTTGCCAATGGGAATGTCATAAGAATTTGGCAATTCCCATCAAATTTTCCCATGAGGGGATTTGGGAAAATCCTTGCCCATTTGCCAATTTATTAAATTGGCAAATAGCGGCTTACTTTCCACCAGTGGAGGAACCGGGCGGTTTTGACAAGAAAGTGAGAAAACGGGTGCGGGAAGCCGAATGATCATTTTGGGAAATTTAAACAAACTTTTTTGATAAAGTTTTAATTATTATTATAATAATATTTAATCAAAAATCTCCATCAATTAATAAAATCAATTTAATTAATTAAAGAACGATTTTTAATTAATATTAATTAAATAATAATTTTTACGTTTAAATTCATAGCAAGAGGGATTTTATTCCGATTTGAGTGAAACGAAGCTCGACATAACCGGGAAGAAAATAAGAACATGTGACGAAGACGAATCTTCATGAAACCTAGTAATTCACAAAAATTTTAAACAATTTTAACGCAGTCAAAATTGGCTGATAACAGAGAGTACTACATCATGTTCTTTCACTTTGGCACATTGGCACTTGGGTATGAGAGCTTGCATTTGCTTGAGGGAAAGCAAATTTGGGGAGGGAGGACTATAATGTCCCCTTTTCTAAATTAAAAATAATTAATAATATTTTAAGTTGGGCCCGACCAATTCTTCATTTTGGGACAACTTAATAATATTATTATTAAAATAAAAGGTATTTTTAAATACTAAAGTAGAAAAAAAGACCCTTAGCCTATTTTCATTATTTTCAGTTGGCTAAAAGGGAGAGGTCGTCCCTCTTTAAGAGGAAAAGAAATGTTAAAAAGAAATAAAGAGGCCTACATGGAGCGCTCCACAAATAAAGGGAAGAAAAGGCTATAAAAGCAAATGTTGGGGCTCATTGTGATCATCATCTTGTAAATTATATACTTTTCTTTCGGAAATTGGAGCATTGAGCTCTCATTTTCAGCCTTCGAGAACGAAAACCCTCATTGGATCCTATTGGGGACAAAACCCTCAATAGTCACAACACTTAGGAACGAAAAACCTCAATTGTCGCATTGGTGGCTTCATCTAGGAGTCACATTTGGGCTTCAAAATTCCAAATTTCAAAACGCCAAGGGTTTCCATCGGTGTTAGGGTACACCTTTTTGGGGCTGCCACATTCATTTCGTGCTTGAAAAATTTGATTCTAATTTTATTGGATAGATGATATTTTTGTTGTCAATTTGAGCTATATCATTTGCATTTTATCTTCACGTATTTATAAAAATATGGAATTATGAAGTTTCAGTTGTTTTTGAGAAATAATTAATTCCAACAATTCGTAATTTATTGTTGAAGCATTTATTTTGCATGAATTCATCAAGTGTTTCATGTTGTTGATGTATTTTTGAAAATTTGTGTGGGAAAGGCTTAAATATGAATTCTACCTAGGTCGCTTAGGGTTTGGTGGACCTAAAACAGGTTGCTGCCCTAGTTCTTGCATAAAATTCAGTTTACTATCAATTGGGGTTTGTGCTATTTCCTTGTTTTTCAGTTTCAGCTCAAAAGGGACATTACAATATATATATATATATATATATATATATAAGTTTGTATGTATGTATATGTGTGTGTGTCTCTCTATATACATACATATATACATGTATATATCTGTGTGTGTGTGTGTAATTTCCCCTCGTCTAAATTAAAAATAGTTAATGATATTGTAAGTTGGGCCCGGCTAATTCTTATGTTGGGACAACTTCATATTATTATTATTAAAATAAAAGTATTTTTAAATACTAAAATAAAAGGGAGGAGGTCGTCCCTCTTTATGAGGGAAAAACAAATAATAAAAAGAAATAAGAGGCCTACATGGAGTGCTCCACAAAGAAAGAAAATAAAAGGTTATAAAAGCAAATGTTGGGGCTCATTTTGGATCACTTTTTGGCATATACACTTTTATACTTGGTTCTAGGGCTGATTGCTCTAATTCCATTCCACTAAAGGGCGACAACCCATTAGTGTGGCATCCAAGGAGGACGAAACCCTTCCTTGTGGGAGATTGGAGGACGAAAACCCTCCAATTTGGTGGTGTTGAAGACTTTCATTGAAGATCATCTTGTTGGTTTGCATCTAGGGCATCAAGGAGGAGTCATACAAGAGCTTTTGGCATTGTTTGGAGCCCCTCTCCTAGGGAGCAACTAGGGTAGAAGAGGATTTGGGAGCCTTCGAAATATCCCTTATGGGATACTACTTAAAAATGCACAAAATATGGGAAAATTGCAGCAGAGTAAAATTTCTGATTTTTACTGAAAATGTCCAGCTAGGACAGCGAATGGTATTAAATTGATATCACACAAAATATTTGCCCACAAAGTGCATGAAATTTTGAGGGAAGCTTGCAACAGTAATAATAAACACTATGAAAACATTTTTGGAATAATATATTGTTGCCAGAAAAATTACAGAATGCCCTAGGCGGTTGGAAAACTTCAGAGGTTCATAACCCTCTAAATACAAGAGCAATAATAAGGGTCTTTGGAAATAACATTAACAAATATAGGCAGTAATAGTTCCACCTTCAGATCTGAAAACGGCCAACTGGAAAACCCCCAAATAAAGGCTACAAGTCGCCTCGCTTGGAATGGGGTCGGGAAATGATGGAGGCACCTTCAACGTGCTTTGCCACGCCATGCCCAAATGATTGCCATGAATCTGATCTGGAGCCCCTCTAATTGTCTTCCTCAAATGCCCCCAAAACCCTCGAAATCCTTCCTCTTAAACCTCTGATAATGTCTCTGCCACACAGCCCTGAAAGCGGCTCCAAAATGACAGACTATGGTAGATCTCTCACTACCAAAGAATGCCCTGCTAGCTAGGGACGAGTCTCTCACCACCGAAGCTAGGGTCCCTGTGGGATTTGACTCCACAAGTTGTAGATGCGCAACAAAGAACTGCACGTGAAGGAGGCTAAAATGTAAGCGAAAAAAGTGTCTTTTCTTCCTCCCCGGCTCCTTATATACTTCTCGGCAAACGAGCCCCCATAACCCTAGCGCATTTCATTCCATGGAGGGGCCAATAAAAAAAGAGTAACTATAGTTACTTTTTTCCTTTTTGAGTCGCCATGTCCAAAAGTGACCCCAAACGCAAAACTGGGATATTAAAACCATGGGGCCCCTTCCCAAAAACTTCCAGCGTCCACAGCCCCCTGGGTCTGACCACGGTTTGGACTCGACTTGGCCCTTGGGCCATTTGGTGTAGGAAAAGGGGACATTACAGAAAGGGGACATTACAGTCCTCCCTTCCCAAATTTTGCTTGTCCTCAAGCAAATGCAAATTAGGATGCTACAAAATCTGCTCTCCCTCCCAAGTAGCATCCTCAAGTGGCAGTCCCTTCCATCGCACCAAATACTCAATGATTACTCTGCTCCTGAGCCCCCTCTGTCTCGTTTCAATAATGGATTCCGGTTCCAAGCACCAACTTCCCTTCCTCATCTAGTGGCGGTAACTCTGTAGATGGTACAATATGTGGTCCGAGCGCTTCTTAAGGCATGAAACATGGAAGATATTATGTATCTTACTGTGCTCCGGTAGCTCTAGCTCATATGCCACTGCCCCAACTCGACGAACTACTCTGCAGTACGGACCATAAAAGTGTGGTTTCAATTTCTCTGCACCCTTCTGCTTTAGTGAGGACTGCCTATATGGTTGTAAACGTAGGAACACTAGATCCCCAACCTCAAAAGACCTCTCTGTCTGTGCCGATCTGCATATACCTTTTGTTGATTTTGTGTCTTCTGAAGATTCTCTCTGAGAGCCTTCAGAATATCTTGGTTCTCCTGTAACCAATCTTGAGCTTTGGGAGCTCGAGTATCTGGTAATACCAAATCTACAAATGTCCTGGCGTCGTACCCATACAAGGCTTGGAAAGGGGTCATACCTATGCTCATCTAGTAGGTGGTATTGTAGCAATACTCGCCCATGTGTAACCATTTAATCCATGCCCGTTGGTGTCTGTTACATAACTCCGCAAGTAGCCTTCTATCCACTTATTGACTATCTCCATCTGCCCATCTGTCTGTGGGTGGTAGCTAGTGTTAGGAGTCAACTCGTACTTGCTAGTCTGAAGATCTCCTGCCAAAAGGTGCTCATGAAGATCTTGTCCCTATCACTAACAATGTTTTTAGGCAACCCATGTAGCCTAAAAATACCGGTATAGAAGATCGGGCCACATCCATTGCCTCATGCCCCTTGGGTAGGGAAAAGAAATGAGCATACTTAGTTAACGATCAACTACAACATAAATGCAGCTATGCCCATGCAAGGGAAGCCCTGTGATAAAGTCCATAGATATGCTTTCCCATTTCTATTCGGGAATGGGGAGAGGCTGAAGTAATCCTGCTGGGAAAGAACACTCGGATTTGGTTTGTTGGCAAACCATACACTCTCTGACATGATTAAGGACATCGTCCTTCATTCCCTTCCATGCAAATCTTTCCCTGATGAACCTATATGTTTTGAAATACCCAGGATGTCCAGCTAGTGGTGTATCATGTATTGCACGAAGGATCTTCTCCTTCATTTTGGATCCTGGTACAAGGAAAATCCTATCCTTGTATAAAATGAGATCATCCACTACTCTGTATTAGTCATGCTATATAATACCATCCATGATCTCACAGCAAACTGGTTTTGGAGTACTCGGCAAGTATATGAGCCTTCCAATCTGCTGAAATCTCAGACATAGAACTAAGCATAGTGAGGTAAGGCCTCCTAGTTAAAGCATCAACAATAATATTATTCTTACCTCTAGTGTACTTTATGTCAAAGTCATAGGTTTGCACCTTGTTCACCCATCTTTGCTGGCGATCGTTGAGCTCTTTTTGTCCCAAGAAGAACCTCAAACTGTTGTGATCCGTACGAACCACAAATTTGTTGCCCACAAGGTACTGTCTGAACTTGGCCAAGGCATGCATGATGGCCAACATCTCCTTGTCGTAAATTGAATACCCTCTCTCCACGGGTTTCAATTTCCGACTCTCATAGGCGATGGGATGCCTATCCTGCATGAGAACTGCCCCAACACCCTCTCCTGATGCATCACACTCTAGAATGAATGGGTGGGAGAAGTCTAGTAATGCGAGGATGGGACATGAACTCATCACCTCCTTGAGGTGATCAAACTCTGTTGTCTTTGCGTCTGGCCCGACCAAGCAAAATCCCCCTTCTTGGTCAAATCGGTCAATGGAGCAGTCAACCAAGAGAAATTCTTCACGAACCTCCGGTAGTATGTGCACAACCCCACAAATCCTCTCAATTGTGTCAATGTCTAGGTGGCGGCCAATCCAAGATTGCCCGTATCTTCCCTCTATCCACCTTCATTATACCCCCACCAATTACATATGGTCATGCCGAACTCGCACTTAGAGGCTTTCGCATATAACGAATTAGCTTCTAATATCCCCAATATCTCACCCAAGTGCCTGATATGGTCCTCCCAAGTCCTGTTGTAGACTAAAATATCATCAAAGAAAACCAATACAAACTTCCGCAAGTGGCGGTTGAACACATGATTCATGCAAGACTGGAATGTAGTTGGAGCATTAGACAATCCGAAAGGCATCACCAAGAATTCAAAGTGACCGTAATGGCATCTGAACGTTGTCTTATGCACATCTTGCTCCTGACTTTGATCTGATGATATCCAGAACGCAAATCTATTTTCGAAAAATAGATTGCACCATGTAGCTCATCCAACAACTCATCAATGTGTGGTACGGGATACTTGTTCTTTATTGTCTTCTTATTCAAGGCCCGGTAGTCCATACACATCCGCAGGGTCCCATCCTTCTTCTTCACCAAAACCACCGAAGAAGCAAAAGAGCTGGAACTCGGTCTAATATGCCCCATATCCATGAGCTCCTATATAGTCTTCTCGATCTCATCCTTAAACCGTTTGGGGTGACGATAAGGAGAAGTGACCACCGGTCTAGCATCCTTGAGCTCAATCACATGCTCAAATCCCCTATCTGGAGGTATGCCTGGAGGTATGTCACCAAACACGGCACTATGTCTATCCAATAGGCCCTGTATATCCACATGGTACTGTTGTTGTCCATCCTCTGATTTCTTGGTCGAAACCAAACAGTGTACTACCCAATCCACCCTGTCGTGCCTATAGATCCTCTCGATCCTCTTGGTCCGTAACAACTCGGGGTGCCCCCGAAGATAACCCCTCAAGATCACATTCCTCCCTTCGAACTTAAACTTCAACTCCATCATCTGGAAGTTAGTCGAAACTCACCAAGGGAATGGAGCCACTATACCCCAAGCACTATGTTGGTCTCTCCAATACCAACAATATAGAAATCATTGGTAATTGTATAGTTACCCATCGTGATGCTCAATTGGGGAACCTGTCGTGTGCATCTCATAGAATCTCCATTGGCTACAACCACGTTGAATCCCTCAAATTCTCTGTCTATAACCCCGCCTCTCAACCAATGAGGCATCAATAAAGTTGTGGGTTGCCCCACTATCAATGAGTACCACCACTCATTGTCCCTGCAAAACTCCCCTAACTCTGAATGCCTTGTACCTCGGGGTACTAGACAAGGTGGCGATAGTCTCCTGGGGAAAGTCTCACTATCCTACTCCACACCCGCACTATCTAATGCCTCATCATCATCATCCTCTAATGGTTGTGTCCAACTCGTCACCATCACTCTCCTCGAAGACCTCTATGTATTGGGCCCTCCCTCTACCCTTGCAATCATGTCCTGGAACCCAAGGTGTGTGCACGGCAATCGAAACATAGTTTCTTTCACCTCAATTCCTCCTTGTCCTCTCTAGATTCGAATGGTCTCCAAGTTGTATCTTCCTAGGTGGAGGTACCTTCGGCTGCGAACCCTCGGTTCTAGAAGGGAAACCCTTAGGCTGCACTCGAGGTGGAAACCTCGACTTAGGAGTGGATAACTCTAGGTCACGAGCTCTCCTAATAGCCTCATGCAACGAAGAAGGCTCAAATGCCCTCACAAATCCAATGAGAGCGTCTGCCAACCTGTTGTGAATAGGGAAATCAACCTCATCTCTGTAACATCAAGTACCATGACCGATAGTCTCTGAAAATCGGTGATATACTAATCCGGAACTAGTCTGCCTCAGATGATTCAACTCTCTAAAATACCTGTCGGGGTCCCTCTTATCAAATCTGCTCACTAGCCTCTTTGTGAACTCTGCATAAGTCGTGATGTATATGTGTCCTGTGTAATCAACCCATGATGCCACCAATCATGAGCGTCTCCCTCTAGATGTAAGATTGCAAACTTAATTGCATCTTCCTCATGCATAGGATTCAAGTCGAAGTATGTCTTCAACTTCTGCACCCAAGACTATGCAAGTACACTTCTTAGAACTGTCGAAATGTGGAACAAAAATCTATCCCAACCTCCTTTGCATCTCTGGTACCTGTGCCTGGTAATCTCTCCTAGGCCTGCTACCAATCTTCATTTTGCAATATTCCTGGAATGGCATGTTGTCACAAAAGCCATCACTTAAGGTCTGGTACCTTTCCCAACAAGACTCCTCATCTACAATATCCCCTGGCTGCCGTACCTGTGAAACTTCCGGATCCTTCAAGAAAGAAGGTTCGTGAAACCCCAGAGGCCTGGTAGAAGAATGGGGGGACCGTTGTCCTGAATGTCCACCCTCACCTCTTTGACCATATTGTCCCCTGTTGTTATTTTCTCCTCTTTCCACATGAGTATCAAACTGTCCTGTGCTAATCTCTCAGTGAGTTGGCTCAAATAGAGATTGGTAGTCTCCTACTGCTTTACCATGTTGGTGAACAATTGTTTCATCAGCTCTACCCCTATATCCTCACTGTCTCTGTCCCCCATCTTTCAATCCCAACAGGCTAGAGAAACAAACTATGATACCACTGAAATATCTCTTATGGGATACTACTTAAAAATGCACAAAATATGGGAAAATTGCAGCAGAGTAAAATTTCTTATTTGTATTGAAAATGTCCAGCTAGGACAAGAATGGTATTAAATTGATATCACACAAAATATTTGCCCACAGTGCATGAAATTTTGAGGGAAGCTTGCAACAATAATAATAAACACTATAAACAAATTTTTGGAATAATATATTGCTGCCAGAAAAATTACAGAATGCCCTAGGCGGCTGGAAAACTTCAGAGGTTCGTAACCCTCTAAATACAAGAGCAATAATAAGGGTCTTTGGAAATAACATTAACAGATATAGGCAGTAATAGTTCCACCTTCAGATCTGAAAACGGCCTGATTGGAAAACCCCAAATAAAGGCTGCAAGTCACCTCGCTTGGAATGGGGTCGGGAAATGATGGAGGCGCC
Organism: Taxus wallichiana var. yunnanensis; assembly: GCA_018340775.1. Classification (NCBI taxonomy): domain Eukaryota; kingdom Viridiplantae; phylum Streptophyta; class Pinopsida; order Cupressales; family Taxaceae; genus Taxus; species Taxus wallichiana. Next base: position 364,262,714 of record CM031236.1, on the reverse strand, counting down.
TTCAACGTGCTGCCACGCCCACCCAAATGGTTGTCATGAATCTGATCTGGAGCCCCTCTGATTGTCTTCCTCAAATGCCCCCAAAACCCTCGAAATCCTTCCTCTTAAACCTCTGATAATGTCTCTGCCACACCAAGACAAAAAGCGGCTCCAAAATGACAGACTAGGGTAGATCTCTCACTACTGAAGAATGCCCTGCTAGCTAGGGACGGGTCTCTCACCACCGAAGCTAGGGTCCTGTGGGATTTGACTCCACAAGTTGTAGATGCACAACAACAAAGAATTGCTGCACATGAAGGAGGCTAAAATGTAAGCAACAAAAGTCTCTTTTCTTCCTCCCCGGCTCCTTATATACTTCTCCTCGGCAAACGAGCCCCCAAAACCCTAGGCGCATTTCATTCCATGGAGGGGCCAATAAAATAAGAGTAACTATAGTTACTTTTTTCCTTTTGAGTCGCCATGTCCAAAAGTGACCCCAAACGCAAAATTGGGATATTAAAACCATGGGGCCCCTTCCCAAAACTTTCAGCGTCCACAGCCCCTTGGGTCTGACCACGGTTTGGACTCGACTTGGCCCTTGGGCCATTTGGCGTAGGAAAGGGGACATTACGGAAAGGGGACATTACAGAAAGGGGACATTACACCTTCTAAGGCACACAACTTCATTATTCTTTAATATTCAAAATTGTCATAATTTATGAGGCTGAAATCTACAATTTGGTGATTTTTGGAGGAGTTTATCTATCAGTTTCAGCCCTTGTTTGTGGCTGCTTTGTTGCTGTCATAAAATTAATTGCAGTTGGGTGTAATCTCTTGTTTTCTCCATTTATTTGATATAATGTGTATGGATAAATATTGTCGTGGTTGAATTAATTATTTAGAAGCATTTTCAATTGTTATTTGCATGATTGTATGATGATTGAAGTGCCTATACAGTTCGCTGCCCTAGAGGACTGATTATTGATTGCTTGAATAGGGTTAAAGTGTATTTTTAGTCATTTTCATATTGATGCTTGTTGGTTGATGGTGTATTTTCAGTTATTTTCAGATTGATGCTTGTTGGTTGATGGTGTATTTTCAGATTTGATTCATTTGGGTTTGTGGCCAAACCCTTATTTTCAGTTTTAGCCCTAGAAAGGGACATTACAATATGTGTGTGTGTGTGTGTGTCTATTATATCATAGTTCAAAAAATCGTTATCAGCAATTAATCGACAAGCCAAATTTTGACTCAGAAATGGGGAGTCGGCAATTTATCGGCATTAATTGGCAACTTTATCACTATGTAATATCCCTCTTACCAAATAAGAGAGAAATGGCCACCAACAATTAACTTGTTACTCAAAACTGATTAGACACTACTGCAAATAGTTAAACCCATCTTGTGCATTTAATTAGATGGATCAATAAACCCAAGGAAGGGGTTTAATGGCCTCAAACGAATAGCACAGATTGGTAAGCAAATCAGATTCAAACTATGTAAAATCAAACCCCCAAATTATCAATACAAACCACTGTTATAGAGCATCAAACGAACATGACCCAGCTGCAATGAACACTTAGAATCACTCTCAAATACCTTTATGCAAATCTCAGCCAGACATGATCATTTAGAGCATACAAACCCAGATTTAATCTTCTAATACAAGTCGCTGAAACATATATAAAATCTGATCTAATATTTCATATATAGATCAATATGAGTCAATCAAATAATCATGGGAATCACAGCAGACTTCCTTAGCCTAGATCGCTGCTATAAAGAGCATCAAACCCAATCGATTCCACTTAACAGAAATAGCATCAGAATGTAGGATGTATTCACTGCCTTAGAGGGACATAGAACATGGTTTTTGCCGCCCAGCTGGTATCAAACTGTCCTCACAGGGTTCGCTGCAATTAGAAGCTACAAACACCCATACACCATGCACTAACCCAGTTGCTTTTATGGGAGTAATATTATAAGAATGTTATATCATTAAATCTGCCATGAACAGACCTCAAAACACCCCAAAGACATGCAACTACCAGTCGCCAATGTTAGAATATAACAGCTGCAAGAGATATGCAATCAAGCTATAAATCACTGCTAAATGGAGGATATATTATGCATATAACTCAGATTATAACCCTTATATAGTTCATTGTCACGAATTCCTTCGAAACATCAACCAATCATGCAAAAACCAGGTCGCCAAGCATAGGAATGAAAAGCCAACACAGAGAGAACACTTACTATGGGAAATCGCTGCCAGTTGATATATTTTTGCACTCAGTTTATCCTCTAAACCAGTCACCAACAATGCATGCAATTCGCTAGGGCAAGAAGCATTTAACATCCACGAAGCATCCACAAGCAATTCGCCAGAGATAGATATTTGCAATAAACACGAAATGGCTATTTCTTTCAATAGGTGGTGTTGATAAACACCTATAAGAACATCACGGGCATGCATCCCATTCTTCAAGCATGAAGAATTAATTCATCAATAATAATAATCAGCATGTCCTCCTTGGTCGCTCCTCCTTTGGCTTTATATCCTTCCTTTTAATGTGGCGACTTGCATTGGGGAAGTGATCTTCCTTTATTTCTTCTTAGCCGACCTTAGAGCATTGCTTTATGTTATTATTAAAATATTAGATGCCTTAGTGTGCAAGAGTAATAATAATTACTCTAAGACAAATAATAAAATAATAATATTAATTAACTAATTAATTCCTCAAATGTGCCATAGTAATAATAATTACTTTTGAGGGATTAATTAATCAATTCCATTAAGCCATATTATTTCACTAATTAAATATCCTTGCCGCAATGATAATAACCACTCTACAAGCAAGAACACTTAATTAATAAAATAAACCCCATGCTAAACCTTAAGTCCTTGGGGAAAGGGACAAAAAGGCCTTCAACTCCCAGCGCTAGAAATGTCCCAAGAAAGGGGACATGACACGCTACTTTTAAAAACATTTAAATTCATAAAACATACTTAAATTAAATGTAAAAACATTGTTAAATGATGTGAGAAGTGACTCTATAGAATGTCATAGGCCCATATGTATATTTTTTATTAAGTCTTGACCAAAAAAGAGTACAAAGTTTTCAAACTACAATGCTCATCAAGTCATGTGACTTTTGAAGTATCAATAATATTCCATTTCATCAAGCACGCCTAAAATAAGTCTATTGCGGTTGCCTCGTGGAAGTGGAAGGTAAATATTCCTCCTCTGCAACACCAACATTGTCATCTACAAACATATCATCTGGATCATCACCAACTCCTAATGTCCTTGATGTTATTGCTTCTTCAGTCTCCCTCTCCAAAGTTGTTATCTCCTCCGTAGTAAACATAGGCTCCACATCATCAGCAATCCAGTCATCATATGGATCAATGTCAGCCAAGTCAATTGCATCATAACTTTGTGCCCCCTCCACTTGTCTCACACGAAGACAAAGATTGTATCACACGAAGACAAGGTCATTGAGGCGTTGTGTTGTCAACTGTTGCACTTCTTTGTGTGAACAACTTCGAACATGCTCCAATTACGTTCGCATCCAAAAGCACTGCATGGCTGACACAAAATGCGGATGGCTAGCTTCTAAAGATTTGGTGTTTTTGCACCATAATCTTCCCACCACAAATCTGCAAATAAAACATTTATAATTTTGTAAGTTAACTAGGATTGAATAAATAAAAGAATTCTAGACTTTTAGTATCTAGTTCTACGTGTAAGGAGACTAAACACAAATGACTCAATTTGTTTTTACCTGGCTGAGAAGTGTTTCTTCTTTTCACACATAGAGCTGAAGAAAAGAGCTTCCCCTCTGAGTCTTGTAAATCTGCAACTCGTCAACAATTGTATCTCTAATATTTTCGTCAGATACCATCCTCTCTATGCATGTATTAAGGCCATCCATAACCTCCTCATTAGCCTTAAATGATGGGGAATAGAAAAACTTTGCGTTTAAGTAGTACGTCATTGCATGTATGTGTCGATGGAGTGTCTTGTTCCATCTCTGATCAATTATGCGCCAAATGGGTTCATATTTTCGCAAATTGTGCCCATAATATTTAGCTATGGCCTCTTGGCCACATCCATAGCCTCATACAAATAACCCATTGGGTTTTTCTCCCCATCCACCATCCATAGAACTCGAACCAAAGGCTCTAACACCTAAAACAAAATAACATATAAATTTAAAATCAAAATTAATAAAAAATTATATAACAAATAAATGATAAATAAACAAATATTCAAGTTTAGGTTACCTTCATGATTTCTTCCATTTGCTTTGCAAACATATCATCAAAAATGGTCTTCACGACCTTTTTCCTTCGGTCTTTCTAGCATAGGGAGACTCCAACCATCGTGTGCTCACAAACATTTGCTTAAGGGATGTTAATGAGGTTGTAATGCTCTGCAATGTAATGAATTTTGTGGCAAATCGTGTGACCCCTGATCGCACAAACTCATTTCCATTGGTGTGCTCTCTCATCAAGTTTAGCACCCAAGTGTGATTGTAGATGAACTTGGTAATATTTCTTGTGTCTTCAATCACATTTTTCACTCATGAGAGTTTTCCTATGTTTTCCAAGCAATGGGTTGCCTGAGGGTCCAAAAAAGTGTAGGGTGCATCTCCTCAAGAAGTCTTCCTATTGCTACATATGTTGTCGCATTGTCTGTCACAACTTGGACAACAGTCTCCACACCCACCTCATCTAACATATCACACAAAGTGCTTGCAGTTTTCACTTGGTGGGAGGCATCAATTGATTTCAAGAAGACCAACTGCCCACTTGATGCCACTAGGAAGTTAATCAATGTGTGGTTTTTCCCATCTGTCCACCCATCAGACAAAATGGTGCATCATTTTTTTTGCCATACCTTTTTTGCTCTTCTACAAGAGTTTTGGTATGTATGACGAAATCCTCCAACAATGGGCCACTCAAATCATGGGAGTAGGAGCCTTGAACCCCTTCCTAGCAATAGTCAATGCAGTGACCAAATTCTCCCAATATGGACTTTTTGCCACATTGAAAGGAATGTTCTTGTAGTACCAAAAGTTTTGCAGATTATTCTTGCTTCATTGTGCATTTCTTTATTCCAAGTGGTACCTTCGAGTGAAGGTTGTGAACTAGGACTATTTCAAGGAACAAAAATGTTGCTGAACTACTTCCAGTGGATGATCCTCGTCCCAGTGTCTGACCTCGTGGAGTTAGGGCAATAGAAAATGCCCCAATGTCTCCCTGGCTGCCTTCCTATTTACTAGGGCTACAGGTGCATCATCTTTCCTCTTCTTTTCATCTTTTTTCTCTACATAAGCTACAATGAAAGCAGACAACTCTCTTTGAGCCTCAAATTGTACTTGATTGCACAATATCACTTCATTCCCTGGTTGTAATGTCCCCATTTTTGAAGACCCTTAGCCTATCATTCCCCGTGGGCTTTAGGGATGTTGCAAGGGGAAAATTATATTAAATAATTTTATAATATTGCCTGGAGAGTGATTTTTATCATTTGACATTATAAAGCAATATTTATTTAATTATTTAATATTTATGGAGCAAGTAATTATTTAATTAAATTCCCAAAATGCAAATTAAAAAGGGGAATTAATTAAATAATATTTAGGTGGCTTTTAAATATTAAAATCACCCTTTTAAAAAGGGGACACCACACCTAGGGAAAATAAACTGCTTTTATTTAATAATTTCCCTCTCCTAGGGATTTCGAAGTTTGTGCCTCCTTGCTTATAAAAGGAGTGCTAGGATCATTGTTAGACTTATGTTATGATGATATTTATTTTATGCTCCATGCTTGGAGTTGGGATGTATGCCCATTGATGCTTTCTCTCTCTCTCTCTTGCGTGGGAAGTTAGTGAGCTGGTTTTGATATTCAATTGAAGTATTTTCATTAGATTTGCAAATCTACTTGTTGGTGATTCTCTTTCTAGCTTTGGCGCCTTTTATTGAGAGTAAAATCTGCATGTTATTGAATATGATGAAGGGTTTTATGGTGTTTTAGATCTGCTGGTTATTGTTGGTTTTATTCTAACTATGGCGACTTGAATAGGGCATCTTTTAGCATGTTTTAAGGGTGAACAAGCTTTATTCAAAATCTGATCTGTGTTGGCTTATTTTTGCTGAGTTTGGGCAGCTGTTTTAAGTGTATTGAAGGGCTATTGAGTGCCGGAAATCATTTATGCCATTTACTCAAACCCTAGCGACTGGTTTGGGGACTTTGGGGGCTGTTTTGGAGGGATTTCGGTTATCATACAATTCAGATCTGTATTTCTGCGGAAAGATCTTAATTTATAGAACTATTTGCATTTTATTTGAAGAGAAAACATGGAATATTGAAGGAGTTATCAATTTTAGAAGATTTCAGTTGTTTGCATGCTTCCCGGTTGTTATAAATTAGTATTTATTTCAGATCTGCAGTTTTGGGGTTGATTTAATATTGAATGTGATTGTAGAAATTAGGAGGAATAAGGAGAGGGTGATTTCATAATTTTTGGAGTAGTTTTTGTGCCCTAAAAGTGCTGGGCGACCTACTTTTTAGGTCAAAATTAGGGTTTCGGGTTGGCTGTGCAAAATCTGATTTTTGCATATTGTTCCTCATATTTTTATGGTCCATTATCCAAAATTTCAGCTCATTTGGACTTCCCTAGCCAAAGATATGAATTTTTGAAGTTTGCAACAATTAAGGTTTGAAAATTAATTATTTTCAGTTGTGTGTGATCAAATTTGTATTAATTCCTAACTTATTCTAGAAGAGGATATTACACTTGGTATCCATGCAATGTGGAACTTAAGGCGATAGACACCTCCACTCATCTTCATTCCACAATAATTGCATACAACACAATTGCCTTCTGCTCGTTCACAATGCTTCCAAGAGGGGTCTTTTGAGTTAGGCTTACTAAGAGCAATTGAACTGAACCGGATGTCGATGCCATTCTAAAAAACAAAAAAAACAATTGTCTTAGATTTACAAGCCTTAGAGAAATAAAATTGTATGACGAAATTAAGAATAATATTGCTATTGCATGAAGAAAAAATTACAACAAAGCTATATTGAAAACGTATGATTCTAAATAAGATAGGGTGTTGTAATTTATGCATCATCCTGAAATTTCTCTCAATTTTTTGATAGCTTGGTCTATGGATAGACCTTTTTTTTAATCAAGTCATCTGATTACTTTGTTGGATCAGTCTACCAATGAAAGGGACACTTTGTTGTATGTTTTTATAAAGTTGATGAATATTTTGAATTTTTGAACAATTAATTGCTAGTATATTGAGTGTTTCTGGATTTATCTACATGAGGATGTTTATAATGAGTCTTTTTGTTGAGCTCCTTCATCCATTATCAGAGAATAATCCAAAAATGCTCAATATAAAATGAATACTGTTGAAACCTTGGATCTTTATTTTCACTAGTTATTTATCACATTCAATCACTTTTCCTAAAGGTTTAACTCAGTTCGCTGTAGTTAACATGCCAAATTATGTAGGCTATTCCTGTTGATGCTTTCATACTTTCACTGGTTAACTCTGCCTGCACACTTTCTTTAATTACAAAAGAATGCAATTGTTTATCGACTTATTCCTAAAGCCCGAAAATCCTTATGCAGTGCCTTATCTATCATGGCCGTTTGTTTCCTCATTTGTGTATTTGGAACATGAATTTATTCATGGATGTTGATATTATGAAATCTTGAATGTAATTTCTCGAGTTGATGCATTGAACCCCAAAGGTTTGTTTGGTTTCAATAAAGTATGACTATACACATGCACATAAAAGTATTCTTATTTATTACGGTTTTCAAGAATATCGTCGAATCTCAAGTATTCTAGGTAATATCTAGTAAACCGTAAGATATTATGTTTTTTTTTTTAAATGTGTCGTAATAACTTAATAACTATACAGTATACACACAACGACATTATCAGACTCTTAATGTTTTAAAGAAACTTAGAAACCAGCTAAATCTTAAATAAAAAAATATGAATAATCAATGAAAATAAATATAAAAGGAAGTACGACTCCCAGCCCTAGTTGAAGGGAAACAGGAAACCCTGGTTGAAGGTCAAGACTCGAAACATGAATTGCGCAGGAGAAAATAGCCACGAAATGCTTCCAAACAGGCAAATTGTTTTCGCTTTCGTCGTTTTTAGCTTTTATACCTAACCCACGCAATTTCCCACATTTTTGGGTTTTTCTCGCCGTAAATCGCCGATTTATTGGCAGGTCAAAAATCGCAATTTTCTAAAAGATAAATCATTTGCAAGGCACAAAATGATAAACCGTGATTTCGGGAAATAAATCGCAATTTCTTTTACAGAGATATATACACATACATACATATATATGTACATATCTATATTTGTGTGTGTATACACAAACATATATATATCTTCAGTAGAATATTTTTACTTGTCTTTTTGAATATATTGACATTAGCTATGATACCAATATATTTAAAAAGACAGGGAAGGATATTCTATTGGAGAAAGATAAGAAAATAAAAATATGGCGATTCTACTCACAAATAGTTCTAAACATAGTGCGATGAAGATATCAACTACCTAGTGGTTCTAACTGCTCAACTATAGTAACTATAATGTTATCTAATAATCAACTTAGGCCTAGAGCCTAGATAATTACCAATTAGGTGGTTCTACAAGACGTGTGATTAATATAGCTAACACAAATCCTCAGGTTCACTGCAGAGGCATTCTTGAATATTTGTGTTTATACTCTTTGAAAAGACATTCACCGAGTATGTGAATAGTTATACACCAATCTATAATTCTCTACCCGTTTCGAGAATATTACGCCCCAAATGGAAACAAAGATGAGGTATTTAGTTTAGCTACCAAATCCGGCCAAATCTGCACAAAATCTGACTGGATCTGGATTTTTCAGCCGGCCTGGATAACTTATGTCCAGGTTGGCCATATTTTTTCCCATTTTTGTTTTAGTTTTTTTGCTATAAAAAGACAACCAACACTTCTATATTTTAATTTATATTAAATAAATTAACATTTTATATTATGTTTTTAATGCTTTTCGTTGTAGTCATTTTTAGCATATTTATACATTATGCTCATTTGTAATATGCAAATATTTCACACCAGATTTTTTTGAACTTTTTCAAGAGTTCCAGATTTCCAGATTTTTCGCCCTCCCAAACAAATCTGGATTTCAGGACTTAGTAACCATGGTAAAATTACTATTTAGTACCATTTTCAACAATGTTGATACTATAGCTACCAGCCTTTACACATTTCATCATGCTTATGATACTATTTGTGAATCCTCTTAAATGGGTCTTCAAACAAGTAATTAATTAGTATTTATGAAGGAAGAAAGCACCAGAAAACTCAGGAATAATGTCATGAAGGGATTGGATATGCATTCTTATTTACTTGATATAAGTTGTAATATATATAACGCTCAAGCCTCAAATAAGGAGATAATCATCTAGGAAATTTATCAATGAAGTTTGAGAAAAATCTATAATGTAGGGTTCTCAGTTTGAATTTCATATATTATTCCATCAACTATATGCATTTGATGCCTGAACATTTACTCAAAAAGACCGAAATGCAGTGGATTCGTGCTTGAAGTATGTTTGATGCTAGATATTTCTCCGAATAGAAAATAGAGATTAGCTTTTGTACTTTTACATCATGCATGTTTGTTTTGATGAATTTTATACCTATCAAGTTACAAAAAGAGAACGTTGAGGCTTGAAAAAAGCCATCCATACAATTTGCTAAACTACAGCTTTTTGAATGCCTTGATGTTTAGTTCCTTTGCAATTATTCCCTCACAGAAAACTGGGGTCTCATTTCTATCCTTTAAGTCTTTGTAAGTAGACCGTTGATATATTCTTTTTGAACATTCAGTGTTCTTTGTCCACATTTTTCTACCTTTAAAATAACTTGACACACCCTGCCCTGGACAGTCTTCATTTGCAAACTTCAGATCGTGAGGAGTTTTGGTGTTTATACTTGCATCATCCTCACAGACATAGTAGCATGCATAGAGTTCTGCAAGCTTCGGTACGTAATGGGATAAACAGTGATATGCTGTACAATTAATTGGTGTTTACAAAGAAGTGCTTTATGATACAATTCATTGATTGCAATGGGATATTGTTTTAGAAGATCTTAGAGATCAATGATATCCTTGTACTGGCAAGCGGATGTAGTCTCGAGTCTCAGGCATATATCTGGAGATGACATTAGTGCTTGTCTAGTTTCACTGTGGAAGTGGCATGTCTCCCTGAAATTGAACCCATGATCTTTTTTTACATAAACCATCATGCAACTACAAGAGAAACCTTGCTTGATGAGAACTTATAACAAATTTAAAGTTCATCACATTCAAAGAACCGAGAAATGGTGATCATTAGTTGTAGTGTTTAGAAGATGGCGAACATTTTCCAAAATGACATTTGTCATTATGTCAAGTCCATGGTGTTTTCTTATTTTTTGTATAATGATAAAGAAGAATAAAAAAGGGATGAGCTTTACCAAATGATAGTAAAACATTGAGACTATTATAATGCTTAACATTTTGTTTGTTGTAGGGTCTTTGGGAGGCTGCAAACCTGCATGCACAGGTATGGAATGATACCAAGGTAAGGAAATCGAATCTCAACAGCAAGGATTATGGAGGACGGATTAGTATGGATGATGAACCTGAAAGACAACTTAACCTTTTATCGAAGAAATGTTACTCAAATAAGGGTAGGGGTAAAAAAACAGCATTCAAGGAATCCAACGTCAAGGATGAATGGGGGCCGCCATTGGATTACTAGTTAATTGAATCCTGGGTGTTTTCCTACGATTGTCATCTCATGCTAAAGATAGCACCCTCCATCATTGATTTTTCAACTGTATATGGTTGTCAGTTCAAATATGTAAAGTAAATTAGAAACAACATCCATAGGTGCTTGTGGAAGACCGATAGGCACAAGTTTATTGGTGTCAAGTGAGTAATTCGCCAAAAATACATGCATTCATTGATATAAATTATAAATGAATTTACATAATCTTCCCTAATTTAAATTACAATCTCAGAAAGACCATTTTTATTTATAAACAATGTCTTAATTTTCTTCACAAAAATAAATATTTTAATAAATTAATGAGAGCAAATATTTCTTTTATATTCTATTGAATTATATGAATTTAGTTAAACATCTCATGTGTCACCCGTATGCTTCCACATTATGCATACATTTCTATTGAGGAGCTTGCATCTACGACATCTAGAAACAATCAAATTTCAATTATTGTTTAATGCTTTTAATGGTAAACTACATCCAAATTTTTGACATCCCCGTTTATTCTAACTTGCATATTTGTTTCATATGACTCTCCATGCATTGAATACCAGCAAGAAAATTAGAGTCTACTAAAAGAGGAGAAATTGACTCTCTTTCTATCTGATAATTCCCATCATCGTACACTTCTGTTCCTTCACTTCTCCAGGTTGTTAATCTCCTTGAGTGTGGAAATAAATAAGGAAAAGTATTCCCTCCATTTTGCACATCTGTGAACATTTTGGTTGCAAGCATGAACTTCCTCAAAGGCCTTGAAAATGATATTATAGCATCCTGCATATCATCAAAATCAAGCTCGCCAATTTCAATACTGGAACTCAATAGAGAACATCCCAGCATTAAAATCTCACTTCTAAATGCACATGTACACCTTGACTACTTCTAATTTAATTCGACATTTTTTGTCCTAAAATCATAATAGGATGGAAGTATGAAGAGATGTATATTTATTTTCCTGAGATGGAATACAATATGCTAGAAATCAAATATGAGTAGACGTTTGGGTACCACATGGAAGTGTACAAAGTGAGCGACGTTAGTTCATAATAATTGATTTGTAAATGCAATGATTTTGTATTGAGGAATTGTAATTGAAATAATCAATTTAGAGTAATAAAGTACGTGAAAATGTCTATGACAACCAAGACAATGGTTTTCAAGAAAGTTAACATAGGTTAGACCTATCGACCAACAAGATAAGGGGATTCACGTTGACAGAGAAACACCATAAAAATTTGTTAGTAGGGGAAGAAATGTTAAATGTAGTACACCAATTTAAACTTCTCAGCCTCTAACCTCTTTCTCCTTCACAAAGATAATATAATTTTTAAACTTTACCTAACTACAATCAAGAATCATCTACATCAAAATATTTATACTGCTATGTAAAATTTCTTCCCAATAGTAAGAATCTTTTCAACTAAAACCTAATTAAAATGCCTAAAAAAGTTTAAATTTGAAAAATAAAAATACTCTTTAATCAACAAATTCCAAACATGGAGGCCAAATAGAGTAAAATAACTTACGTCAACGTCCACTTCAGTATTACCCACTGAAAACTCTGCCATGGGACCAGAGAGTAAAATGATTTATACATTGTATATATATATATATATATATATATATATAACAAAATGATCTGTATATATTACATTTACCATAATGCATTGATGAGGGTACAGTGTCTTTAAACATTTATCACCGGAGATTGTGTGGAGACTGGTCAAATGATTGCTTTCCGCTTCATTACAGTTGTATTGGACTACAACTTAGGAGCCACTGGAAACATTGTTTTCCTTGCAGCTAGGAATGTTACAATTCTAAAAAAATGGCATTATTTTGAAGGGGCTGCATTGTAGAATGACATAAGCATTAATCATTGATAAAGGCATTTGCAAAAATAATTTTTGCCCTGAATATCCTGAGTACGAATCTTTCCTCAGTCAGCGGAAAAGCACAGGCATTGTAGGGATCTCTGTAGCGTTTGGACAGGACATAATGTAATTTAGATGGGAGAAGGCCACAGGAGGAAATGAAGCAACAGAAATTCATTCCTTAAACATTAAATGAAACACTAAAAATATATGGACAAGTCTGCGGTTGGTGTTAGAATTTACGGAGAGAGGGAATAAACCAAAAAAATGTGTAAAGAATGATTGAAGAGAAAACTGGAATACACACTGTACAAATGGGTTGTGTGTCCGGGTATTTATTATGCAAAGACGGTTACAAAATTAGTTAGCGGTTACAACCGCATAACCATACAAAACAATTATAAAAGGGGAAGTCTTATTCATTTATTCCTACACCCCCTCTTAAGACTTACCCTACATAACTCAAAAACAAACAATCTAACAAAACAGAACTACACTATCTTCAAACACTTTCACTTTGAAAGCAATGCTATGATAGGATAGGGCTCCATCAAGTTGCTTCACGACCTTCGTAAAGGTGTAGCTCCCGAGCTGAATTCCCGAGTTCCCGGATTCCACCTCCCCGAACTCTCGAATCATAGATCTCCCGAATTATTGGACAACCATCCATACTGAGCCATCCACACGCTCCATCAAGTTGTCTCATGACCATCGTGAGGGTCCAATTCCTAAGATCCACGAGTCTCCCAACTATCTCGAGCAACAATCCATACCGAGCTTCATCTACACTATATCCTTTCTTGCCTTCAAAGTTTAGAGCATCTTTATAGTGCGTATTCGTCACTGTCCTCACTACCTTCTGCATCTGGTGGGTCTTCAACCATGGCTATATTGGCTGTGTTTGATATGACTTTACCCTTGAGAACATCATTGGCTCGAACACGACAATCCCATGCTGTGTGACCTCTTTTCTTACAATAATGACATTCAATCTCTGACTTATCTGATCTTCTATGATATTTTTTGGTTCTAGAATAGAATGCACTTTCTTGCTAGGAATGACCTTCTGCATCCTCTGTAGTTCGTTTTTCCTCAGCTAGAAGAGCTGCTATCATATCATCCAAAGATTGAGATTGAATTTGACTGAGGGTAAACACTACATCGCTATATTTTGAAGACAGACTATTTAATAGGATAGCTTTGGCATCTTCGTCCTCAATTGCATCTTTCACTTCTGCTAGTTGTCTAATCAAGGACCTTAGATTATTGATGTGGCTTGACATAGAGACTCCGTCATCCATTTTGAACCTATATAACTGAAGTTTCAGGGAAAATTTGGCATTGACTGCTTTCGCTCCAAATAATTTATTTAGAGTATCCCAAATTTCCTTCGATGATTTGTCTAGGTCTACATGATGAAGTTCAGAGTCAGAGAGAGCAAGGCCAATAATAGCTTTCGCTCTATCATCTCTGCTTTGCCATTCTAACAATTTCGATGCATCGGTAGGTGTTGTCTCTTTCCCGTTTACAATGCCCCACAAATTTTTATTCATAAGTTGCATTTGTATTTTCACTCTCCATGTATGAAAATTTAGACCAGAATATTTTTCTATGGGCATTTCCATTTTAATAAAATAGAATAAATACAACTGCGTATTTTGGCAATGAATAAATAAAATAAAATAAAATACCAGTTGCACAGTTTCGTGCCCTAGCGCAAGTAGTCTTTTTGCTTCTGCGTCTTTCCAGCCTTATGTCTGTGAAAAATGTTTGTGCCCTAGCAATTCGTGACTGTAATAATGCACCATATTAGCGCAAATCGCGACTGTAAAAATGTCTAAAATCACGATTTTTCGTGGCTATTAAAATCTGACTATTTGTGCTCGAAAATGCTGTTATTTTCCTGAAAAACGTGCCATTCGCGACTGTATTTTCGTGCTCAAAAATACTGTTAATTTCCTGAAAAACGTGCCATTCGCAACTGCATTCGCGACTATATTTTCGTGACTTTCTTTTTTCTGAAAAACGTGAGTGTATTCTTTTGATTCACGATACAATGTGATTTTTCATGCCCTAATGGCGTGCCCTTGATTTCCGACTGTGCAACAAATCTTCACGAACAAGACTGTTTACTTCGACCCTCAAAAATCTTCTCGTGATTTCTTTCAAAAACGAAAATGTCTTCCTTCTTCAGCGTGCCCTAATGGGACTCACAAAAATATCTTTCTTCCTCCCTCTCTTTGCTTGCCCCACACTCTGATACCACTGTTAGAATTTGAGGAGAGAGAGAATAAACCGAATAAATGTGTAAAGAATGATTGAAGAGAAAACCGGAATACATCTTTTGTACAAATGGGTTGTGTCCGGGTATTTATTATGGAAAGACGGTTACAAAATTAGTTAGCGGTTACAACCGCATAACCATACAAAACAATTATAAAAGGGGAAGTCTTATTCATTTATTCCTACAGTTGGCGAATGCACCGTACTTCATTTATTGTTAAAATGTTTGATATAATCAAACAAATTTTGGAAGAGAAACATATGGAAGAGACAATGACGATCCATAAGACAGTTTTCAAGAAAGTTGACTGTTAAAGGCCTATCCACGAGTGTAGTTTGAGAGTTAAAGGCCTACTATGTCAGATTTTGGGAAACGTTTCTGTGCCAATTAACCAGCCATGTGCTTGAATATATTTTATAGACATATCTGCTGAGCTCTAATCAGCCATCTTTTAATTGTGATTAGCTTTGAGAAGATGACATTAAAATTTATTCTCTAGTTAATCATATGAGCTTCGCTGTTGAATGATGTTTGCATCGTCCAAGATAGTTTTATGTGATGAACAGGAAATTATGCAACTTTATGTAGGATGTACTGTTGGTTTTGTAGAAATTTGTAACCCTTCAGTTTTGACCTCGTCACTAAGCTCAAGAGCAAACCGAGCCTTGCTGATACACTCACGTCAATGGTAAGAGAGTTAAAAATCAAGGCCTGTATCAGCACCAATAATTGGTCTTGCTACCATTTAAATTGGATCCATAGCTAGGCCGTTTTGAGAACTAGTCAAGAACATAAGTATTCAAGACTGTAATCACTTAAAAATTCACTTAAGAGCTGAGAGGTCCTAGAGAACGTAGAAACTTGCCAGATCTGAGAAAGCCTCTGGGTGTTTCCTGGCATCACATCTTCATTTTCCCACTGCTGTCCAAGTCCTTAGAGAGTCTACAACCTTTCCATATGCTTGAACTACAGCTTCTAAGTCTGATTTAGTACGGAAAAGTCTCTGCTATCCAGGTAAAGAACAAATTGAGAATCCAAAGCTCTCCTGCAAAGTATTGTGTTCTCACAGGGGCTGGTTTGCCCTCCACGTTAACACATGAAAACCATGCTTATCACTTATTTTGGCTTTTGTGGTTATGAGTTTTAAATGGGATGGCTATTCACGAATGTCTAATTTTGACTCTTTAAAGGAAAATTGTCACATGTTCACCAGTTTGCTGAATCTCCCTTCTTAAAAGCATTGAGGAAAGTAAATGGTCAATGAATGACCACCCTTGATCACGAATATCAATGGTCCAACACAAAGAAAATATTGAAAGATTGATTTTATAATAAATGGTTGTCTTTGAGCAGTTAAGAGCACCACCTTCGAGCAAAATCATTTTCATAAATATATACAGAGCTCTGAATGTACACACAATTAAGAAGATAATTCAAATTGATTGCAACTAAGGGTGTGCTTGACAAACTAAGGAGGGGATTCCAAGCAATAAGAGAATTGCAGATGTTGTTCCATAACTTTGATTGCATGATAAGTACCAATTCTCTCTACTGTAAAAGGGATGTGTTTCAGTATTGGCTTCTCATCCAAATCCTAAGATGGACAAGAAAAGGAAACTGGGCCAATTTACTGCACCAAATGAGCTTGAAACACACATCACTGCATAATGCCACCTTGGGAAAGCCCCTGCCAAATATATGAACAATGGGAATTTGATAGAAAGGCCAATGAAAGAGACGCCATTATGAGGTATAATTGCTGTAAGTTGTTTTCCATGCCTGAAATCATATCACCCTTGAGAAATGGAGAATGTGATTTAGGATGACAAATTGTTCCTAATTGTGTCGAGAATTATAATGTTATCACATGGAATGAGAAATATTATTTTCATGATGAAAGTGAAATAAAAAGAACCTTAAAGGGGGAGAAGGTGTAAGGCATCAACTTTAAAGCCATTAGGAAAGTATTTGACATTCATTTTAAGGAAACAAGGCCATTGAATAAGAAGGCATGTATTATGTAGTAAGATCAAGGATGAGGTATTCTTAGGAATGTGGAATTACAAAGACACATTTACAAAATAAGCCCTACAAGCATATGATTATAGATGATTCCATCAAAGAGCCATTTGAGGTCACATGTTTTCTGATTATTTCAGGGGCTCTATGTCGATTCTATGCCAAGTCACGGGGAGGATAATGATATACAAACAGAAAAGGATCATTGTATTATTCCTTGTAGTGTTTTAGATCACCATACACTCATTTTTTCGGTTATGCGCTAATACTATGAAAGTAATAAGAAGTTTAGGCAATTGTTCACACTTGTGCTCTATGTATTTACCTACTCATAATAAGATATGGCCCAAGAAGTTGGAGGTGAGATGTGGGCTTGGAACCATAAGATTGTATCGGATTCCTCACCTTTAATAACACTTTCTTTTTGTTGAATATGCAAGGTTTGAGGATTGTTTCATGACTCCTCTACACAAAATAGTATACGGACAGGATAGACCATGATCAAGCATTGATTCTTGCAAATTACTTAGGATTTTGTAATATTTTCATGAGAGGGGACAATGTCATAACTATGTTGATTGGTGGCTACTACCATGTTGTACGTTTATTAAGGTATATGGCATGAAATGTTAAACTCCCATTCTGATTCCATTTAGGGTGTTATGCTAATAACTCATCAACCAACCTGATTTCGATAGACAATGAATTTGGCGGTGCAAGGAATGACTCACCAATCAAATGGAGGGTAGTGTTAGGAGTCTTTTCATTTGAGAGTTCTTGTTCCTTACTAATCCATGAACTAATTTTGTTTCTAATTAAGAATCAAAAGGAGATGTGATCCCGAGGTAGTAAAATATAGAAAAGTGAATGCTACAAAGAGAATTGGTGGTTATCAACACATTGTAAGGAATTTCTGCATAGAAAAAAAAATAGATTGAAGAAGATTTTAAATTGATAAAGAAAAAGAGAAGAAAGACCCATCTTACATTTAAGCCCTTGTTGATATTAACAATTCACTTGAAAGAATGTAAGACATTATGCAAAATGTGGGTCTATATTTTGAACAAACCATATCAAAGAAGAAGTTAGCTTCCCAACATGATGAGAGAATCACAAGATACATGATACCCTACTCGGTTGTCTCCCCACATCTTGGTGATGTACCTCGTGAGACAAAACGGGATGCTCAATTAGATGTTAATATTGATTAGCGGGAACTTCCCGTCATGTTGATGACAAGGAAATGGTTACAACTTCTCCAAATGATGGAGAACACATAAAAAGGAGCTGATGAAATTGAATTCATATGTCTTCTCGATTAAGCTAACATTCAAGATCGTAGATTGGAGAATGAGAAGTTCTTGCTAATGATGATTTCATCAAATTAGGAGTGTTTCAAGCATTTCATGTTGCTTGCTACCAACAAGTTGGAATTTCTAGACCCTATAGTTGTTGTGAGGGGGAAATTGCAAAAGCGTGGAAATTGGTTGGAACCCTAGGTGAAATTCCAATTTCTTATAATAAATGTTATGTTTCTCATAATTATGCAAGTTCTAAAGCTTGGAATGGTTTATCAATTGGAATATAGGTGAAAATCATTGTTCATATGAAGATCCATTACCATTTGAACTTGCCCAAAATGTTAAGATACCTTGGAAGGGAAGCATGTTTTTGTTACGCATGTCCTAAGTCTTAATCAAGAACAACCTATGAACTCGAACATGTTTGAATCCCCTTTGTTTGAAAGGAAACATAGGGCTCAATCTTTACTTGTTAATTGGAAATACCCCTCCACAAGAAAACAAGCCTTTAGATATGATATTATTTAAAGAATATGAAAAGACTTCTAGATTAATATTAGAAGCATCCTTGAGGCCCTTGCTACATTTAATGAAGCATCAACACCAATAGAGATTCCATAATGTGCAAAGGCCAAACAATAACCCACCACTTGTGAATCAAGAAAATTATCCTGTAAATACCCCGTTGCACAATCTAGTAAACAAACCCTCTATACAAAACCTTCACAATGTTTGTTTTTCCATAGGAGGTAAAATTTATGAGCATATTTGCTTTTGCTAATATCCCAAATTCCCTAACCCTATACCCCGTGAGATTAAAAAAATGTTGTCAATGTTCTAAGGAAAAAATGCCATATCGGGTCAAGAACACTTAAAAGGATTTTATCAAGGTTACTAATGAATATGATGTAGAGTATGAGGATGTGATGTTAAAACTACTAGTACATACTCTTGGGGAAAGTGTTAGGGATTGGTAGACTAATCTTCTTGATAAAAGTATTGATTCATGAATTCAATTTAGGAGGATGTTTAAATTGCATTTTGGGGATACAAATGATTTTAAGTCCTCATTAGCGAGTCCCACAAACATTTAAAATTTTATAGATCAAAGTGTTGAAGGATTCAACATTAGATTTGTTAAAAAATGATTAGAGTTCTTAAGCACTTGAGACCAAACAAATCAATGTGTGTGGTGATATACTATAATATCAATTCGGTTTCTAACTCAGAGCCAAAAATCTTGTGAATATGGAACTCCTTTGTGATGGCTATGAATATTGAAAATAACATCAAGGGTAGTGGGAAACCACTAAGAGAGGTGATGTTGGTGTAAATCCTATGGGTTATCTAGCCTTTGTAACAATCCTTTAACTACTCACATTTCGCTTAAGGCTCCCCCGCCATATTAGGTCAAGAACACTAGAAGGATTTTATCAAGATTACTAATGAATGTGAAGTGGAGCATGAGGATTCGATGTCAAAACTGTTGTACATACTCTTGGGAAAGTGTTAGGGGTGTGTGAGACTAATCTTCTTGATAAAAGTATTAACTCATGAATTGAGAAGCGTAGGATGTTTAAATTGCATTTTGGGGATAAAACTGATTTTAAGTTCCTCATTAGCAACCTCACAAACACTTAGAATTTTATAGATGAAGTGTCGAAGGGTTCAACATTAGATTTGTTAAAAAATGATTAGAGTCCTTAAACACTTGATACCAAACAAATCAACGTGTGTGGTGATATACTATAATGCCTTTGATGCCAATTATGGTTTCTACCTTGCACCAAAAAACTTGTGAATTTGGGACTCTTTTGTGATGGCTATGAATATTGAAAATAACATCAAGGGTAGAGGGAAACCATTTAAGAGAGGTGATGTTGACGTCAATCCTATGGGTTATCTAGCCTTCCTAACAATCCGCTAACTACTCACATTTAACTTAAGTTTCCCCTTAAGTGCACACCCAAAGCAATGCAACATTATCAAGCCACTTACTATTTTGAATTGATGTAACTAACATGAGTCCTAACTCCATTGATGGAGCTCTAATATTCCAAGTACTTTCAAAATAATATGTATTTAACATAAATCGGAAATCACCTTTCATTCCTTGTTCTAATGAATCTAAACGTATAAAACAATTAGATAAAACATCCATCCATAAGTCAATCGAGAAACATAAACTATTGAGCAACACAAAATAATCCAACAATGGCACAAATATCCATTTATTACTTCTACAACTTGGTTATGATGCTTTCTCGACAAAGTACATGGATACAATCGCTCCACAACTTCACAACTTAACCTTACTTTATTCTTCCACTCTTGAAACTAGACTTATGGTGTGCTTTTATAGTAACTAAGCATTGTCTTGATCCTACAATTTAGATCTTGATTAGTTGTTACTCTTTGTTATTCATGTGATTTGCTCAATGGGATATATAAATGGTCCTAATTACTAGTTTTGTCAATGCGCCAACTATCTTTCACCCTTCTTGATGTGTTTAACATCGATTTCCTATAGATTGCACTCCTTACATGGCGTTAACCTTTTGTTGATTACACCTTTTGAAGGGTATTTTCTGTTGGAGCTCAAATCTTCACCCTAGGGATTTTGGTGAAGAGGCACAAAGCGGTCAATGAAAATTTTAAGCAACCCACGATAAAAAAAAAAACATAGAGAAAGGGTGGCGAATCTTGTTGAAGCAAGATTCGTTGGGATGGAAAATCTTGCAAAAATGGATATTATGACCATGTCGAAAATGGAAAAAATCATTAAAAAATGGTTGCATATGTAAAGGCAAATCTCACTTAATTTTCTAGTTTAAAAACATTTTGGTATATTTCAATTGTCCTCTTTAGGTTAGATTTCATTTGTCTATTCTATTGATGGTATGAAGTGCATTATAGACATTTCTTAACCAAAAACATGATTGAATTATTAAATTTGGACCCATTTTCTCCAATCCTTCCCGATATTTAAACCTTGACTATCGATCCATTGGCCACATGCCATCATTTCATGCAATTTCAAGTGGACCCATGATCTTTCAAACCTCCTCACAAATCCTTCCAAAATTAGATCCCATCCATTAATCTCTTGTCATGTGTCACCATCCTATACTATTTTGGCTCCAGAGCCTCCTTAGTCTTCATTTGCTTTGAAACTTTTCAATGCTTTTCCAAAAGGTTTCCCACAAAACCTTTCCTCCACTACACTAAGAGATATTTTTTCTATATATACACATATGCTCTTAACTCTTTGGGCAATGTCGGATAATTTGCAAAGGCAAAAATACAAAGGCCTCCATTTTCAAGGAGCTCAACCAATTTAAGCCAAGATGCAAGCAAGATGTTTTTATGGCTTAATGGTCCCGATTTTTCCTTAATTACAACATATCACATAGAATATAATCCCTATTCTAATTTTAATCTTAGATAATCCTTTAATTGGATAGGCATTTACTTGAATTGGTGCATTCAATATATTTGATCATATCAAGACACACACACGCACACAATACATACATGCATGAATGCATGCATATAACTGGAAAATTTAATCAAATTTCAAAATTTCTCTAAAATGTCATCGATTGTGATCCAAGGACCCATATAATTTGTGGTGATCCAACCCCGTATTAAAATCTTGGTCCATAGATTTGAAAGTGATCTATCAAAAAAACATATTGATTAGAATTCATTTAGCTATGCAAGCAAGAACTAATAACGTTTATGATTATTTTTGGTGGATCTTGGGAGGGCATTAACCAAATAGCCAAATGGGACTTTGAAATCTCTACTATTCATCTTATTACGAATATTTGCCAATAAAATTTTCCCCTGAAGTGGGTTGTTTTAGCAAGTGGACTCTTATCACAAATTGAGATAAATATGAGACCAACACATAAGAGAGGTGGTCTACCTTATACTCTTCTATGTGTGCAATACTAAGGGGAGAGATCTTAAGCAATCTAGGATGCAAATCGGTTAAGCATCATACTACTACCATTCTTCTTGGGAAACAAATTTCTATTCACTTTACGGAAAGGAGCATGAAAAGAAGAGAAACACATACATACATTGTTCCCTTGTTGAGATTAAACTATGACTAGAGGGACCACAACTTTGAAACTTGACATTTACTTAATCTTTTGGAGTCCCAAAAGCTTACCACATGCCCACATTGATAAAATCAAAGATTTTTCAACATGAACTCTTTACTGAGTGCACAAAAAACAACAAGTAGGCCTTGAAATGTTAAGGAACATTTGGGGCACCAATATTGGCTTCTACTATAAAGGGTACCCTGCGGGTTCCCAAAGATTGCAGAAAAAACTCTAATTAATGTAGACCGGTGTCTCCATTAACCAAAACTTGCAATGCTTCGTAATTAAAGAAAAGAGCTCCCAAAATTTCCCAAGTCTTCCATGTAGATCACATTTAAATCAAGTTTATGCAAATGTCCAAAACAAATGTATGCCAATGCACTTATTTTGAAACAAAAACAAGCGAAGAGCTATGCACAAAAACATACAATGAACAAAGTAAAGAGTGTCCAATCTCTTTTAATAAACTTGTTCATTGGAATGTAGAAGTATGAGCCCTTTCTTGGAAAAATAGAGTGCCCTACATGCAACTTGTGATGAAAAGGAATTAATATAACACCCCAACTATATTAAACAAGTGATCATTGCATGTGTGGGCCTCAAAATGCAAAATCGGATCCCAAATATAAAGACCAATGGCTGGGCTATTCTTGAAAGCAATTTTGGTAAATCCTACATCCAAATATTTGAACCAAGTTGAAAGTCAAGGGATAATCAACATCCGAATGCAAATGAAAAATGGA
Organism: Taxus wallichiana var. yunnanensis; assembly: GCA_018340775.1. NCBI lineage: Eukaryota > Viridiplantae > Streptophyta > Pinopsida > Cupressales > Taxaceae > Taxus > Taxus wallichiana. The sequence goes on along the minus strand of CM031236.1, from coordinate 364,239,515 downwards.
ATCAAAGGGAAAATCATCAAAATCATAGCACATAAAAGCATGCTTGAAATTAATATGCAAGAAAGAATAGTGGGTTTATAAAGTTTGAACTTATGAGTCTCATAGTGCCCACAATCCTAATTAAAATTGATCGATGCATCATACACACTCTTATATTGCTTTAGCAATCCACTAGTCTCTAATTTCTCATTTAAAACTTCTTTTTGTTGCTCTAAAACTTCATTCGTATTAAAGTGCAAAGACTCAAATTTAGAATTGGCAAGGTACTCTGCATGCAAACATTCACTCGCATCACAAAGGGACACTTCACCTTCATATAAATTAATGTCTAGATCAAACACAACATGATCCCTGCGAGGAATCTCAATACAATTTACAAAAGGGAACTCACTCAACCGAAAATCAATTGAATAATAATTAACACTTGCACTCTTCGCATCAAAACTTACTAATCCAAACTCGGGCTCAACAATATTTTTATTTTCAAAATTTGCAATATTCTCATTCATATCAAAATAAAATAGCGCACATTCCAACTGAAATAAAGAGCTATCCAAATCCCGAGAGTGTCCATTTAGATAATGGTTCAACAAGTGAGAAGAGCTTGCTTTATCGTCACAACTAAAACTCGCATACTCAACATCACTCAATGGAGGAGTAAAAGAAGAATCACACTCAACAAGAGGAGGAGAAACTTCACCAAGAAGTAATGTGTGCTTAGACTTCTCATCTTTCACCTTGAAGAGCTCATTAATTTCAATGCACAAATCCAAAAACATGCAACTAGACTTTGACATATGATTTATCGTCTTCTACATTAAAGAGGGCACAAGCAAAATTAGCAAAAACTTACACTTTTTCATTCTCTTCACTTGTGGGCAACAATGAGCTTTCACTTTCAAACACCTCGGTGGAAACCAAATCAATATTCTCATCTTTTTGTAAACAATCACAAACAGAGAAATCCACAACTTCATTTTCATTAGCATAGCTAGTAAAGTTTTGGAGCAACCAATAGATCACATCGTTTTACAAAAATTTATCAAATTGAGAACTTGACAAAAGGGGCATAGCGCCTAATGCTTCCACAACAAGGTAATATATAGACTAAATCTCTTCATTTTCAATACAAACATCATTCTAAACAACAACCTTTTCATTAATATTAATCACAATGGAGTCATTAGGCACTAAATATTACGAACTATCAAGTGGAAAAAGCACACAATAAAATACACAATGTAAACATGTACCATCATACTTAGGAAACAATTTTCTAATAATGTTAGGGTAATGAGCATAGAAATCAAAGAACACACAATATCCACATGTACGTATCTATGAGAAATGAAAAAAGGTCAAGGAAGAGGCACATTCTTAACACGAGAAGAATTCGATCTACTACACAAGGGTGATTCAAACACATTGAACTCATATATCCCAAATATTAATTAACATCCGAGTAAGGATAAGAGTTTCGTGGATCTCAATAAAATGAGAGATGGCTGCAATTTTGTGTCACTGTAAATTTGAGTTCTTAACACACTCACCCAATGTAATCAACACTTCTGAATAATATTACTGTGAACCAACACAAGAGTTCTAAGTACAATCAGTTAGAGGGAGTCACCGGGTAAAATAAAAATAAACTCATTTTAAATCATTTTGCTAAAATTAGGAACATAGTCAATAATTAGCAGTCCAATGATCACTACAAATGCAAATACCAATATATTGGTCCACAAAAAGATAGGAGTTGCCACTTCGTAAAGAAGATAAAAATAAGAGATGTTATGAGGAAGATCCAATCATACAAATGCAAGTTATGAGCTCTTTGTACACAATACAAAGTGACTGAAATTAAAAGAGGCTCAAACTAGATAGAAAAGACCAGGGACTAATAACTAATAAATGAAACCAAAATGGGTGCATCCCTGAAAATGATACCAATTTTTAGGACCTCAAATTTTCACCCTATGGATTTTGGTTAAAATACACAAAGTGGTTTATCATATTAAGTGTGCTCTCTTCACAAATAGAGATAAGTATGAGACTAACCAAAAATATAGGCGATCTACTCTCTACTCTTATGGCTATACAAAACTAAGTGAAGAGACCTTAAGAAACAATGATGCAAATAGGTAAAGCATTTGACTCAAGAGCATAAATATGAACGAAAAATGTAACCACGGTGATTACACACCCAAATATTTGTCATTAATGCAATAATCACTCATTTACACACTCTAGATAGATTGCAACAAAGCGATGTAAAGATGCGACTCTAGATCCCTCCAACACCTCTACAACAAATATAACATGAGGCACACTCGATGAAGAGGATTAGAGCACCATTTGAGCACAAAATGTGATTTTTTATGATATTTTAATGTTGGTAATTCACCAAAAAGGAAAGAAAACAACCTTGAAATGAAGAGTGATTTGAATTGTAGGAATTAATACCTTGTTCAATGTGCCTATGGAGTCATAACTAATCTACAACAAAATGCGAGTTTTTGAGGTGGGAGGTGAAATTTACAACATAATTACACATTTTAGAGACAAATTTGCACAAAAATGGTGAATAGTACCTAAACATACACTGCATAATAAATGTTCTAAATAGTTCTAAATTCTAGAGAAATATAACATCTAATACACTTAAGCAAAAAGATATGAATGAGAATATTTAACAAAGAAGTGAAAAGGATTTTACAATTTTGCAAGAAATTGCTTGCACAATAGACTCTTATTCCATTACCAATCCACAACTTTCTATCATTCCATTATTTCTTCAAAATTCCTTACAAATTAAGAACTAGGACCATTATACAAAAGCTCTATTAATGCTGAAAATTAATTATAGATATATAAGATACCATCTGAGACACACATTTTCCTAATTTGTAGAAAGCCTAAAAACACTATAAAGAGAACCCTGTTGGAGTCTAGTTGCCAACCCTACACAAGGTTATGCGTGATGGCACTTCACCCAGATAAATGCCTAGGCACTCACCCGAAGCGCACACAACCATCCGAGTTCCTCCTTTGTATGCTTATCAAAATGTTAGTTATTACAATCAACCACTATAACATGCATGAAGATACAACATAACATAACAGAGGCAACACATATAAAGGAAACTAAACATCATAGATAATTATTAGTAATATTTGGATTTCATTACACCATACTTAGATCGATAACCCTTGCAACCCAAATAAAATTGTCCATCATAACATAATTGATTACACAAACATGTTGATTACATCCATAGTTTAGTTGCATCCATGCCTTGAGTATGTGTGCATCCTTACATGCTTCCTCCTTACATAGTAATACTAGCACTCACATACATCGGACCCTCTTCTCAATGAGACATACCACTTATTTATACACGGTGGGGACTTGCCCTTCACCACTTACATGTGTTTTTCCTAATAATAGCTATGTAATTATAGGTTGCATGCCTTTACAACTGCTTAATCTTTAGTTCGAGCTATAAATAGCCCAACCTATTTCATGCTTTAATCTTATAAATAAATGTCTCCTTACATGTGATTTTACCTCTTTATTCTCTTATTCCCTGGACCTTGCTTGCATATCACCTCATCCACTCTTTTTCCTATTTTTAGCCTTGCTCTGGAAACAGCTACATCCTCAATTGCGTGTGCATATACACGAACCTTCGCATGTTGATGTTCTTCTCTATGTTACGAGCACCTTCGCGCCTTCACCCATTTTTGCTTATTGTTCCCGCCCTCAAACTTTCCGATTTGTCTTGATCTTTTACTCTCTCTGTAACTGTGCACACACTCTAGCTTGGTGCATCGCTAATACTTATCGATATCTTCGACTCGATAGAATTTGGTTCAAATTATCAAAGCTAAACCCAAATATAATTCATACGGGACATGTATTCAATAGAGAGGTTACAATAAATAATACTTTGATCTCCTATAATGATGGAGTCAACATATATCAAATAGATCTCCCCACAATCTCTCACCTTATCCCTTTATTCCCTCACACCTAGAATCTCTCTAAGGGATATCTAAATGAGTTGTAAATACAACTCATAATATTTTTTAATGTTCACAATAACTAATATTAATTCCTAACATTCACCCCCTTAGTGTGAACATGGGGAAGGCATCATCCTATACTGCATCTAACAATGTGTGATTTTCCAAGGACTCACAAACCCGAGAAATGGTTTTCCATGGTTACCATAAAACCAATAAAGGTTTGTCCATGGTTTACCTATAACCAATTGGTTTTTCTTGGTTTACCAAAAACCATGTCATTATATGTTAGTATCTCTTTTTAACCCCATCACATCCTCGACTAATGCGGGTGATACTGATCATGTACTTTTTTAACAAGTTTTATTTGCGAGAATGAAACACACAACCGAGAAAACTTGGCTACCAAATCATTACCACAGCCTCGTCGATGGTGCCTGACGAGAGGTCGCTGATCAACCTCCTTCCTCCATTGCCTCCAGCCTCCATCAATGTCCCTGCTAACTCAACATAAAGTATAGTCGAGGATGATACGCGTTCCCTGTCACGATACAGGGCGGGGTCGAGGGGCAGAGCCCCTGAAGCCAAGAATGGTTTTCATTTGCATTTTCCCTTAAAAATTGAGTGTCGGATTACACCGAAAATGCACTCATTTGTCCTCTTTTTTTCTTTTTCTTTTTTTTTAGTAACAACTTTTCGACTCAATTTTGATGACGACTCTTTATAAAATAGACATGACACTTTGAATACACTATTTGGTCCAGAAGATGAATTTTACAAACAAATAACAATCACTATACACATTGTACATTTAACATTGACTATATTAACAAAAAAATGTCTAAAATGACAAACCATCTAACTTAACTCTAGAGCTAAACGTAAAAAACAAACACTAGACTTATAAAAAATTACAACAAACTAAACTACATTGACACTATATATTAAATTCAACATACATAGGGCAAAACAAACAAACTCAAAACTCAAAAAAATTAGTCGAACTGCTAATACCCATTTTTTTATGGAGAAAGCCGCCACTCACTACTATTGTTTCGCCGTGACAGAGGAGAATTTTGCAGAGATAGATTATACATGTCACAACATTCCACGTCACTTAGCTGAGTGTGCTCAGGAAGTCGAATAGGTATAGAATGCATAAATACATTTGACAGGTATATGGAGGGTCTGACACAGATCACCAATCACATTGACACGTTGACGTCTTGGTTTCGATGAAAGGAAACTCACCACGAGTTAAGTGATTGAAAAACTGGAGGATTAGTGTTTCTCAACAACCGATGTGATGGAGCTACAAACGCCGAGAAGCGATCGATCCACATATCAATTTAACTGTATACTTGGCTCTGCAGATCCGAATGGTGAAAAACTTGTTGCAAAGAGAATTAATGAGATTTGAGTGGACTCGTTTAGAAGTATCAAATATCCAAAACATGCATGGATGTATCAATACAGACTTTACAATGTAATTTCTTCTATGCCGCTCACATTCAACGCCGGAGGAGCTATTCACCGATGCAGGAATAATCCAATTCATTGTCACCATTGAAGAACTAGCACATGACTCACATGGCTAATGGTTGACCTGCTTTGATACTACTGATAGAATTTGGTTCAGATTATTAAAGCTAAACACAAATATAATTCATACGGGACATGTATTCAATAGAGAGGTTACAATAAATAATACTTTGATCTCCTATAATGATGGAGTCAACGTATATCAAATAGATCTCCCCACAATCTCTCACCTTATCCCTTTATTCCCTCACACCTAGAATCTCTCTAAGGGATATCTAAATGAGTTGTAAATACAACTCATAATATTTTTTAATGTTCACAATAACTAATATTAATTCCCAACATGACCAACATTATCCCACACTAGAAGTATTATCTGCCCCAACAATATGAATCGATTAATGCTTCTCCAAAGAATAAAGAATGTGCACCCTTACCCAATGAATCAAGTCAAGGATATGCGTACACAAACAAAATTTAGGCCTTAGATGGTTAGAGAAGCTCTACAAACTCGTTGATTATTACATTTTCTAGCTCTTTCCATCCTTTGAGCTCCTTGGCAACCTTATTTGGCATTGCTTCTACAATACCTAGCACTTGCTCAAGGGCCAACTTGTCGACCTTCTCCTTGATTCTTTTACCACCATGTCTAAGTTGGTGGTCACGGCCTTAGTATCCATTTTGTGCATTACATTAGGTGGATTTATTTGATCCTTTCGCAAGTGTGTCCTTCATTACTTTAATTAGCTTTCATTTCCCCACCACCTCTGTCATGACCTTCTCATGCTCAACCTTATTGTTATTCATTGTGGCCTAGATATTTTTAGCTTTGCCTCCTCAATTTTGGTGCTTGCACTAAGAATCGAATCAAAATCTTGACATTGTCAAATGCTTTCTCTTCCTTTTTGGCGGCCTCCTTGACCTTTATAATCAATGCCTCATATTTTGTTATCTTCATTTCAACATCTTTCTTCTTCTTCTTCTTCTTTTGGCTAATTCTTCAGTCGTAGGCTCTTGCCCACTTTCTCTTTCCATCAACATCATCCTCACCAGGTCCTCCAAATAGTGCAATTCATTGGAATATTATGGTTGCGCTTGTTCAACCAACTCTAGGCACGCATGCATGATGCTAGTAACAATATTGGATACATTGTCATATGCATCCGTCATTCTCTTCTTCTCATCCCTTAATTATTTTGTGAGCTTCTAAATTTCTTTATCCCCTTGCATATTTCTAATTGTGACCCTTTTTTGTCTATATTTCTTCTTACAACCTCATCGGCCATTTTGTTGAGTGCATTCCGTGTTTTCTCGTCGAGAAAGCTCTATGGGGTAAATGACAAAGAATACTTTACTGGATCCATCTTCAACTTCATCTTGGAGTACGATTCTTTACTCATTTCATATTTCAGCTCCTCAATGTGCTTATGCATACTCTAGGATAACATATTCCTCGTGCACGAGATTTTTTTGTCCTTTCTCATCATTTCCCAACCAAATAGGTCCTCTGTTTGCACTGAGCTTTAGAATATGGCCCTTAGTACTTTTGAATGGTCGTCGATATATGATAGTTGGGTAGCTTCGAGAGTTTCTTGATGCTTCCTTCCTCTAAAGACGCTTCTTCTTCGGCATTTCATGCGCAATTTTAAACTACGTGTCTCTTGTCTCACCTCCTACAAGGCCTAAATTCTCCCCAATGCTCTTGTCTTCATCTCCTTCTTCTTCCTCCTCGTGCTCCACTTCACATTCTTCATCCCCTTTGGTATCCTCCTTGCACGCATCGCGCATATCATCTTCATGTTCTTACTACACAGTCCTTCCTTGGGTTCTTCTTCTTCTTGCATGGGCTCCTTATCACACACCTGGAACCTCTTCCTAAAGTTGTTTCTCCTCCTGCACCATCTCCTCAACCACCTTTTCTTCCAAGTCTTCTTCTTCCTTGACATTATAAATGACTCAAGGTTTCTTTTTCAAGGGCTTTGCTTCTTCTTCAATGGACTTGATTTGGTCATTATTCTATGATGGAGACTCCTTAGGCACCTATGAAGTGCTTACACCCTTGCTTTCTTCTCTTCACTGCATCTACATTTTCTTTCTTCTAGTTTGGTCCAATGCAGTCTCTTCTTCTTCTACATCTTCTTCTCCTTATACCTCAACTTCTTTGAGGGGAGTTTCTTCATGCCTTCTCTTGGAAATTCCTATTGTCCGCTTCTTTTTTGGAGGCTATGGAAGATGAAGGTCTCACACATTGATGTACTTCCCATCCTTGAGCTTGGGCCTAAGATAGATGTATACTTTGTAGGCATGCTTACCCACTACAACAGTAGTGGGGCTCAAGTCCATGTTATCTAACTCCATCGTCTCTACATATGTTGCCCTCATCGGACATAATAAGTTTGGCGTAGAGTGTGGTAGTCAACATCTACCTTGTCTATGTTATAATTCAACTTTCACAAATCCTTTATCCTATTTATGCGCACTGGAAGTACTTGGTGGTGAAAGTGAATGACAACTTACACCACCGAACCATCTCTCCATCACTAAGTAAGAATCAACCAAGGCAGTAATGTTGACGCACCGCAAACTCTACTTGCTTTATAACAAAAGTTGTCGAGAACTCCCTTGCTATTTTCCATTCATTCTTTAATGCATCACACAACCTCCTATACCATTTCTCAACACACATCTTATAAGCACATGTTATTGCCCCATCAAAAGTGAGCTCTACAAAAATCTAAGCGGGAGACTTGTTCTCTACCGGATAGACCCACATCTTGTCCACTGGGCCATCAAGTACTTTGATCTCTGAAAACACAATCAATAACAAAATGGTGCCCCAAGTTATCTTCTCATCATTACTCACCTAGGCCTTAGCCTCCTCAATGATGCCTTCAACAATATACAAGGAAATGGTGTATAGTGTCTTTCGTGCCATCGTGTGCGCAATATGCAAGAACTTCTTGTTTACTTTCGTCTATCACTTGGAAACTCCCAACTTACAACTCACTAGGCACGCCACCCTAGTGCTTAGATAATTAATACTTGCAATGTTAAATGCACGCACCCCTTGTTGATAGTTAAATTTTGTAGTTTTGGCTTGAGTGTAACGTCATCCTCTAAATCAACCCGATCTCGCTCCGCAATCACGCAACCCAATCACTTTCCAATCAATTTCGAGTTATGTGCATTCTTTTGCCTATGAAGTAGAAGAAGTCCTCATGCACCCTATACATAAGCCATTGACAAAGGCACTCAGGCTTCCCAAGTACAACAACTCATTTAGTTGTAACACCCCTGCACTCTCCAAGTCTTTCCTCACCTTTTCATTGAGGATAATTTGTCCTTCTTCGCTCAGTTCTCGGCTCAATTCTCTCAACAAATCATTTCAGATATTTGTTTCATGGGCTTGTGTTTTGTGATTATAATCACTTATCATGCACTTAGTTTGCTATGAAACATATGGCTTCCCTACTACCACTTCAAGCACATCGTCAACAACATTCTTGTTCTTGTTCTTATTCTTGATCTTAAGAGATCTCTTTGGTGCCATTGTTTATGTTCTCAACTACACAAACCCTGAAATTTGTGAAATTTGTGCCCGAAATGTTGGAAATCACTTACTTGTGAATGTGAGGTTGAATTATCAATCTTATTGTTGTTATAAGCTTCAACTTCGTGCCCTAATTCATCTTTCACAATCATGTGCCCTAGCTTTGCAAATTCAAGATTTTTGAACCCTAGCTCATCCCTACTTCCACACCTTCTCTCTAAGCTTCCACTTCCACTGAAGGAGCTCTCCAACTCAAGGTCATGTGCACTTTTCTCTAGTTCTTGGTTCACTTCGGCTCTCTTTTCGCTCTTACACTTTGCACTCTTCTTTGCACTTAGTCTCACAAGCTCTTTGATTGTGCATGCTCTCAAAAGCAAGGTAAGAATGAATTTACTCACGCGCTATTTATAGATTTCCCAATTTTATCTGCATTAATTTCTCCTCGCCTATCACCTCTTTTGCTTTAAATGTGATTTTTTCTTTTTCTTGTGCTTTTTCTTCTGTGCACGACATTCGTAACCATCTAGAATGCCACTACTTCACAGGCTGCATATCCTTTCACATGCATTCCCTTACACCACATACATTCTTCCTCTGCGCCACTTGCCAAGTAGTTCGTCCTTCAACTTCCTACCTCATGTTACACTGTGTGGCCCTTTACTCACGTGGTTTCCAATATGAGAAATTCTTTCAAGAACCATCATCCTTAAGCACCTTCGCACCATATCCAACCATTAATAACACCATCTTCTCGGCACCGAATTATGTTTCCATTGTGTACCATTCTTTCACACTTTCACGCGCACATTTACCAACTTCTAAAGAAGTACCATCATCCCATTTTTCCTTACGCGCTAATGTATCTGCTTCACCCCACACTAAAAGCATGTGCGGTCTACACATCAGTCTAACATATAGTAATCAGCTCTCATGAGCGAATGCGCTTATTACAACAAAAGAAAGAAAAACAAAACATACAGGGAAATCTAATCTAATTGGAAATATTACTGTATTACAAAGACAAAAGAAGCTTATTTATAGTATGGCGTCATCCTACTCTGATTAAAGTAACCGGGAAACATAGTGTCATCCAGTGCCTGCAATTGACATGCGCCTAATTCCAATATCTTAGTTACTACAAAAGGTCCCAACTAATGCACTTTGAAATTTCTAAGGTGATGCACAAACTTGGAGTCATACAAGAGCACCATCTTCCATACTGTAAAATAATTATTCTTAATATTCATGTCATGTCAAGCCTTATGTCAAGTGTTATTTGTCTTCTGAATCCATCACGCAGTGATGCACCTCTCATCCAACCGCATCGCTTTATCAATGTGCTCCTATATTGCTTTCTCATCATCTAATCCTCCTGTGCGCGCAATACGCGGGGAGGGTAACATGAACTCCATGGTTAAAACTACCTCTGCACCAAACACCAACTGAAAGGGTCTTGCCTTATTGATGCCAAGGTGCCTCAGAATTCAATAACCTACTTTGACTATACTTAACATTAGCTATTTTTGTCCACAAGCCATTAGGTCTCCATAAACACTCTTTTAGAATAACTTCTCCTCTACTAATCATATCAAACTTCCAAGAGAAAGCTTCAACTAGGGTTTTATTGTTCAAAATTGGAGAAAATAGAATTGGGATAGTCCTTTTAGGTCTGATTTTTTCTCTGTTTGGTAACAACGAAGGTATAGTGAATTTAACTCACCTTAAAATCATTGAATTTGCCTTCTAAATGTCATCCACATTGACCTCCTAAAATTTGGAAGTTTGACACATCAATTTATCAAAGAAATGGCAAAAAAATACAATTTTGTAACCTTGTTTTGTTCCTTCCCGATCCGCCAAAAATTTCATCAATAACTTCCTCCACACGTGGGATCGGGGCTAAAATCTTGCAGGCTTGTTCCTCTATTAAGGGCAGAGATATCTTGAAAAATTGAACGAATTCCACTAGTTAGAATTTTTCTATGTCCTTCCCTAGTTTGGGCCTATGAACACCTATTTTGCTATAAAAACCTCAAAACTGACTGTCAAGACCCCCAAAAAAATTGATGGGCTTGTAATGGTCTCCTCTTGATGTTAGGATTGACAATGAGTAGATAGGTGTCTTCCTAAATTGATTGTAACTTTTTTGGTTGCTTTGTTGTCCACAAGGTTTAATTTTTAGAATTAAAGAAACACTCAAAAAATGCAAAATAACACCACCAAGTTCTTCTCCAATCCACACTCATGCATATTCATCCTTCAAATCAACATCACAACTAGTTTTCATTCGAAAATCCTCCTCTAAAGATGGATTTAATCAATTTATACCCCCTAAACTAACTCTTAACATTACTCAACTAGACCTATTTTGACTCAACAACATCCTAAACATGACAACCTGATAAATATCATCACAAGACAACTCATGAGCTCATGTACAACAACTTCCATCTGCTTACATGGTCTTCATGACCTTATTTGAGCCATAATCACTCTTACTAAGCCAATTTGACTATGGACAACTCACTTACAAGACTCTTCTACCTTTACTATTACTACTTACATACAAATCAGAATTTGGACGACTATGAATGGAGGGAAAACAATTTTTCACCACTCCTAATTGACATGACTACTCAATATACTAACTCTTGCTTGCAAATGATGCTCCTGCATCATACTACAAAGGAGCAAAAAGAATTCTTCCTCATTTTTCACCATGCATCAACTTGTCCACACTTGTACCCTGTTTGATGAGTTCATTTTCAGTCATCCATGTTGAGTCTTCAATTGGTTTTTCCTTCCACTTGATGAGGTACTAAAAGTATTCTTTATCCCTTGTCTTCTTGATCACTTTCTTGTCCAAAATGGCCTCAAGTTTCTTTGGTGTCTCCTTGGGCAATTGTTGTTCCCATGTAATGACCTGCTCTTCATCTGGTTTAGACATTTGTATAAATCTGTTTCTTCACCTATGTATGGATATAGATATGTAACATTAAATATAGGAGAGATTCCAACTCCTTTTGGAAGCTCAATTTCATATGCATTGCTTGAAAACCTTCTTAGAATCCTACAAGGACCTATCTTCTTAGGCTTGAGCTTGTTATACTCACCCTTTTCTTTCTAAGATGAGCAAGAACAAGGTCCCCAACATTGAAATTAACCTCTCTCCTCTTTTGATCTGCCCTTCTTTTGTACTTGATGGTGTTCTCTTCAAGAGTTTTCTTCACTTGTTCATGTAAATCTAGCATTGCACTAGCAAATTCTTCACCATCAGCACTCCTATCCTTCATTTTTCCCTAAATTTCTCAATTCATACACACCTCTAGGGTGCATGCCATACAAAATTTGAAATGGACTCAAACTGTACTTCTATTTGGTGAGTCATTATATGCAAACTCAACTTGAGCTAGTACCAAATCCCACTATTTTGGATGCATGCTTACCAAGCTTCTCAAGATGTTTCCAAGGCTTCTATTCACTACCTCAGTCTGATTATCTATCTACGGATGATAGACAGAGATGAAGCTTAAATTTGTGCCCAATTTCTTCCATAGAGTTCTCCAAAAGTGACCAACAAACTTGGTGTCCCTGTAAGAAACAATGCTCTCTAGGAAGTCCATGCAATTTGACTATCTCCTTAAAGAAGAGATTTGCAATGTTAGTAACATCACTTGTCTTAGTACATGGAATAAAATGAGCCATCTTAGAGAACATATCAACTACCACAAATATTGAATCATTCCCTTTTTGAGTTCTTGGAAAACCAAGTACAAAGTCCATACTTACTGAATCCCATGGCCTATTGGGAATTGGCAATGGATGATACAAACCTACATTTTGACTCGATTCCTTTGGCATGTTGGCACACTTTACACCTCTCTACAAAATTCTTAACATCATTACTCATACTTGGCCAATAGTAATGAGCACTTAGTTGAGCTAGTGTCTTGTTTTGTCCAAAATGTCCTGCTAAACTACCACTATGCTTTTCCTTTAGCAAATTCTCTCTCATTGAGCTTCTTGGTATGCATAAGTGATATCCCTTGAATAAAAACCTTATTGTACCATAAAATCCATTCAAGGACTTATACATCTCGCTAAGAGGATCTCGTTATCTCAATTTTCACCCCCCAGAAAAATTGGATCAAACACGACCCGTGCAAGAATAAATCCAATAAACGGTTCAGCCGTCAAACGAACTCGTGCTTCAAATCCAATAGATAAGTAAGGAGGAATTCGGAAGGCTCTAAAATGGAATAGCATGGTGGGGAAGGAGGCCGAGCAGTGTCAAAGGAACCTGAGAATTAAAGGAAAAGAAACAGAGAAATTCCAAAGTCTTCGTGCTTCGCAAATGGTTCGTAACGAGCCCCGAAATTGACTAAGTATGGAGGAGACAGTGGAAGCCGCTAATCGTCCAAACGGCGCACCTCCAAAATTTAAATCCAAGGGGCGGTCTCAAACAAGCACCAAGCCTCCATGTGTCTAGACCCCCAAAATTTACACTGGCCGTTGAAAAGTCTTCGACTTAGCAAAAGGTGCCAAGAGTCAGCTCGGCGCAATTCCAAGATGGGAGCCCAAGGCAGAGACTCAAACTTACGCTAGCCCTCCACGTAGAAAATGGTCAACAGAGGTTAAAAAGGAGAGCGTGCCCAAAATGACTAAGTATAGAGTGCAGGCGGAAGGCACCATGTGTCTTAATGATGCTCCTTTAAGGGTAAAATCTTGAGTGAGTTTTCAAATGAGCGCGGGCCTTCCACGTGTCCCAAAGTCCAAAAAGGGATAGAGTCGGGGGTTGAATAGTCAAATCAGAGGCAGGCCAGTGGAGAGTGCCAAGTGTCAGTGCGGCACTATTTCAAAGATAAAATTTGGGGTGGGTTTCCAAACAAGTGCCAAGCCGCCACATGTCCAAGGTCAGACTTTTGGCCCCGCCAAGCAAAGAGACTTAGGAAAATACAAAGAAGCCCGAGGAGCCCACGGAAGTTGCCACATGTCAGTCCATTGTGATTTCAAGAGCATAAGGAAGGGGTTGAATCTCCAAGAAGCGCAAGGCTGCCACGTGGACCCTGTATGGATAGATCTTTAAATATTGCGCTCCCGCAACCCTAATATTCAAATGGCCATATCTTTTGACTGGAAACTCAGATTTGGGTAGGAGAAGACTTTTTGGAAACATCTCAACACCCTCCACACCATGGAAACATAAAATATCATTCTTAAAAGTCTTTGGTGGGTGAAAATGGGAAAACATATAGTAGGCCATTAAAACAGAATCTGATTTGTTCAACTACCAGATTTGATTCGATTCGACCCACCATTATTGTTCCTTAACATGCCAAGCAGATAGGGAACCAAACATGACAGATTTGGGGCAGATTTGAGTGGGGCACTGAATAATAGTGGTTGAGCTTTCAAAGAAATATTCAATGCATATCTCTAGGTGGTTGAAGCAGGATTCAAATTCTTCCCTCCTCTCTCTCTTATTTGTCCTATATATTGTAATGAAGGGGGCATATTCAAAGGTTGTTGGTCGTTGTTTTCTCTCCTACCCCCCTCTCTCTTTCTTCCTTAGGGTAGAATGTGGAGTCGAAACCTCCTCCCATGGCTCAGTAATGGTGTTTCTTTCCTCTTGCCCACTAACAATGTACGATGTGAACTTTTGGAGCAATAAAATATGTTTTGTGATGCATCTGTCCATCCTTTTCTTATTTTACTGTCTCTCCTCACCTCTCATCATTGTAGGGTATACTGTGTGCATATTCGATGTTTTTACAAGTCCGGGAGCCGTGTTTAATGGGTTTTGAAGTGGTGTTTTGTGTGAAAACTATCTCTGGTCTGTGGTGCATTTTGTCCACCCTCTCCTCTACTCACCTCTCTCCACTTCAGGAAGTCGGATCGTGATTCAACCACTTCCTTTTCTGGTGTATCACCACTTAGTGTAGGCTCTTTCACCCTCTCTCTCTCTCTCTTTCTCCATGTCCCCTTGGAAAGGTTAGATTAGGTTAGATTAGTTTCTGCTTACACTGGAGTAGCTTGTGGTAGGTAGATTAGGAGGCAAGAACCGACTTTCTCTAGAGGTCCATCTCAAGTTTTGCAAGTCCCACAACTTGAGAGATGGTCCCATGTTGTGCAATCACACTGAATGCCCCACTTCACATCGGGCCATTGGGGTTTGTGATTCGCACTATGATTTTGGCACACCTAGTGGGACATGTCTAAAGCACCTTACCACTTCATCTTAGTAGGTTGGTGTGTTCTTGTTGAGATTCAACATTTTGAGGCACATGCAAGCACATATGGTGACTCTATCTAGTCAACAACCCTATCTCTAAGGTTCAGACCTTTTCCATCCATTTCCACCCATTTTCATCCATTTTCTTCTTCCATCTCTTTCATTTTCTCCCATTCCATGAAGTTGTGCAATCATGGCTTCATTTCCTTCTTGGAACTCACACTTACAGCAGCAATGTAGTCCACCTCCAATGCATTTCTCAAATCCTCCAGATCAGCACTATGATCAAATCTAGAACCATTATGCTTACCCATATGAGCAGGGTCAAAGTTAGTTTGGCTATGGAGCTTATCAAGAACAAGGAGATGCATTCAATAATGAGAGCTATATGGAAAATGTTGGTTTGTTAGAGAAAATTCAAAAAATGGAGGTTGGCATGGTTCAGTCAAGGGGCATAGCACAAATGAAGGCATTCAAGATTGGTTACAGGGCACCTTGTCCATGGGAAGGCCCTTTTCCAAGACATTACAGCCCTCATGAGAAGCTTGACTTCATGGTTGAAATGATGCCTCAGCTTACACAGTGGATTGAATATATTGAGGCTTATGAATGAAGTGCGAGACAACCTTGTCAATGGGTAAGTCCACCACCTCCTATCTCTTCATTTTCTCTTCCTCAGTCTTTATCATTTCAACAAGATCAAGAGTCAAGCCACTCAGTTGCTACCCCAAGTGTTGATTTCTCTTCTCCATCCCCTGATCTTCCACCTCATCTTAGTTCTTCTCCTTTTCCCTTCCAAGCAGTCATTCCCTCCAAATAAATAAGAAGTTCCACCTCCCTTCCCACCACAAACAATTACAAATCTGGTTGAATCCCAACCTATCACTCCTCTTGCTTTCCCAAGTCCATGTTGGGAAGAGACTCAAGAATCCAGTCAAGGAAAACAACAAGAAGAGGAGCCCAACAGAGAAGAAATGACAGACAATCTAAAGAGTTGGGCTGCTAAATTTGGGTTTACAAATATCCCCTTGATGGTTAAGCCAATAGAGGAGGTTAAGGTTGAAGAACTAGTGGTGGCTTGAGGTTGAGCTTGCAGCAAGAAGTACAAGAACAAGAAGAGGAAGATCAGCAGGTTTGTTTGCTCTGGAATCAGTTTCCCTAATGGCACTTTGTCTAAAGAGGATGCTGATATGATCCAAGCTGCACAACCAGTTGAGGAGGAAGAACAATCAGCTCCAAGTCCCATTGAAGAGGAGCAGATGGGAGAGATCAAATCAGAGTTGAAGCCACTCAATGAATAAAGCATCATTGAAGATTTTTTGCTTTCATTCCAAGGGCCTAATTTGATTGATGAACCCATGATGGAGGAGGACCATACGGTTTGAGGCTCCAAGTGTGGGAGTGCCACGAAGAACCTTCGCTTCTTCCTCCCGCTTCATCCCCTTCGAGCTCGATGTTGAAGAAGAGTTTTATCTTTCAAAATTCATGTTTGAGGATGAAGGGAACCATGGTGAGCTAGTTGCAGATCAGGAGGACACCATGGAGGAGGTAGAGCACCTGCAACAGGACAACAAGGAGGAAGATTATCTATCTGACTTGGAGGATTGCTTTGATGGAGAAGAGCCCATGGAGATCACATCATTTACTCCTCCATCTTCCACATTCCAAGCATATGAGCTGTTGCCATGGAGGATAACATTCAAGTGCAATGTACCTGCACTTCACAACATCCCTCCGAAACCAAGGTTGGAAGATATAAGTCTTACATGTTCTTCACAAGAGAAGTAAGAGAAAAGGCATGATACACCCTTAACCTATTTCTTGTATTAGGATATGAGTAGCTGAATTGTGGCTTACCATATCATTTTATTATATCATTTATACTTTCTCATGCTTAATAGGTCGGCCTTGGTGATGGCCATAGCATATGAATAGTATATATAGGGATTGTAGGTAGTATTTCATTATCATTTGAGCATTTGAGTCTTATTATATGGTTTGAAGGTTGCCCCCTCGAAGTAGCGAAGCTATTCTAATTGCATATTGAGATCATTATTCGAAATATTGTGTTATTTGGTGTTATATTGTTGATCATAATCTAAATTATACAAGTAATTTCATTACAAGGCAAGAGGATGTCATCATCTCTCTCACACCATCCATCTAAGAAGGTCCACAAGAAGACTCCATTCTTGGAGTTAAATTTCAGAGAAAATGGCACATTCAAAGGATCGATCGTGCTCGAACAGTGTACTTGGCTTCATTAGATCTAGGAGAAGCCAAAACCCGGTCATGCCTACTTCAAGGCATGAGGATGAGCATCAAAGTACCAAGGGTCATCATCAACACCTCCAGGAGTCCAATGCCAATCAGCTTGAGGAGGTATTTTTGGTTGATGTAGATACCACGATGATTTGGGTGAAAGACAGCTTAAATTCAATCTTTCATTCATACATGCAGCCATATTCAATGTCAAATTATTTTCATGGCTGCCCCTTTTGAGAAAAGGAAGCTATTTCTCCTGCCGTAGCAAAGATTTTTTAGCTTTATGTTTCTTTGATTAGTGTAGGGGTAGGAGTAGATTTTGCTTTCAGTAGAAGAAGTGCCCGTGCATACTCTGCATGTCTCATTTTGGGGCATGTATGATTTTTTTTTGTACTTAAGTTTTTTCGTATTGCTCCCAGAGAGCTACCGAGGTCAGGCCCTTCACTATTCATAGCAGAAGACCCATAGTTTTCTGTAACAGTTCCTAAGTTCAAAATAAAACAAATGCAGAGCAACTAAAAATGTTTTGAAGTAGTCCATTTCGGGACAGCTCGTGGTCGGCAAGAGAAATTAGTTGGGCTCGTAGCGGCTCGGGGATCATATTTTCAAAGCAAAAGGATCAGTATCAGACTATCATTCTTGACTCCATGCCCAATGAATGCTTCAAGGCCACTGATCTTTTCATCTAGCAGGAAGATGTCCCCTGTGAGTTGCCAATTGTTATCTCAATTTTTTCCCCAAAATTGGATCAAACACGACCCCGTGCAAGAAGAACTCCAAGAAATGGTTTCGTCGAACGAGCCCATGCTTCAAATCCAACAGACAAGGAGGAAATCAGGCAGGCTCTAAAATGGAATAACAGGGTCGGGGAAGGAGGTCGAGTAATGTCAAAGGAACCAGAGACTCAAATGAAAAGAAACGGAGAAAGTTCAAAGTCTTGGGCTTCACAAATGGTTGTAAGCAGCCCCAAAATCGACTAAGTATGGAGGAGACATTAAAAGCGCCAAGTGTCCAAATGGCACACCTCCAAAAGTTAAATCCAAAGGGGCAGGCTCAAACAAGCGCCAAGCCTCCATGTGTCCAGACCCCTAAAAGTTGCACCAGCCGTTGAAAAGTCTTCGACTTAACGAAAGGTGCCAAGTGTCACTCGGCGTAATTCCAAGATGGGAGCCCAAGGCAGAGACTCAAACTTGCGCTAACCCTCCACGTAGAAAATGGTCAACAGAGGTCAAAAAGGAGAGCGGGCCCAAAATTACTAAGTATAGAGTGCAGGCGGAAGGCGCCACGTGTCTTAACGACGCTCCTTCAAGGGTAAAATCTTGAGCAGGTTTTCAAATGAGTGCGAGCCTTTCACGTGTCCCGGAATCTAAAAAGGGACAGATTCTGGGGTAGAATAGTCAAAGTAGAGGCGTGCGGTGGAGAGTGCCAAGTGTTAGTGCAATGCTATTTCAAAGATAAATTTTGGGGTGGGTTTCCAAACAAGCGCCAAGCCGCCACGTGTCCAGGGTCAAACTTTTGGCCCCGCCAAGCAAAGAGACTTAGGAAAATACAAAGAAGCCCGAGGAGCCCACAGAAGTTTCCACGTGTCATTTTGGCGTGATTTCAAGAGAATAAGGAAGGGGCTAAATCTCCAAGAAGCGCAAGGCCGCCACATGGACCCTCAGACGATGATCTTTAAATATTGCGCTCCTGTAACCCTAATATTCAAATGGCCATATCTTTTGACTAGAAATTTAGATTTGGGTGGGATAAGACTTTTTGGAAATTTCTCGACACCCTCAACGCCATGGAAACATAAAATATCATTCTTAAAAGGCTTTGGTGGATGAAAAATGGGAAAACGTCTATCAGGACATTAAAGCGAATTTGATTTGTTCAACTACCATATCCGATTCGATTCGACCCACCGTTCTTCTTCCTTAACATGCCAAGTAGACAAGGAACCAGAAATGACAGATTTGGGGTGGATTTGAGAGGGGCATTGAATGATAGTGGTTGAGCTTTCAAAGCAAAGATTCAATACATATCTCTAGGTGGTCAAGCAGATTCAAATTCTTCCCTCCTCTCTCTCTTATTTATCCTATATATTGTAATGAAGGGGGCATATTCAAAGGTTTTTGGTCATTGTTTTCTCTCCTTCCCCCCTCTCTCTTTCTTCTTTATGGTAGAATGTGGAGTCGAAGCCTCCTCCCATGGCTCTGTAATGGTGTTTCTTGCCTCTTGCCTACTAATGATGTCTTGTCGTGTGAACTTTTGGAGCAATAAAATCTGTTTTGTGATGCATATGTCCATCATTTTCTTTTTTTATTGTCTCTCCTCGCCTCTCGTCATTATAGGGTATATTGTGCATAATCTGGTGTGAAAACTATCTCTGGTTTGTGGTGCATTTTGTCCACCCTCTCCTCTACTCACCTATCTCCACTTCAGCAAATCGGATCTCGTGACTCAACCACTTCCTTTTTGGTGTATCACTACTTAGTGTAGGCTCTTTCACCCTCTCTCTCTCTCTCTCTCTCTTTCTCCATGTCCCCTTGGAAAGGTTAGATTAGGTTAGATTAGTTTCTTCCCGCACCTGGAGTAGCTTGTGACAGTAGATTAGGAGGTAGGAACCAACTTTCTCCGTAGGTCCATCTCAAGTTTTTCAAGTCCCGCAGCTTGAGAGATGGTCCCATGTTGTGCAATCACACCGAATGCCCCACTTCACATTGGGCCATTCAGGGGTGTTGCGATTCTACACTAACAGGATCCATGCATGCTTCATAGGCTTCTTGAAATCAGCATCTTCTTTGTACATCTCTTTTAGATCATCAAATCCCAATATGCTCACTTGAGATTCTTGCATGATCAAGCTCCTTCTACTCAAAGCATCTGCAACTTTTTATACTTACCACTCTTATGCTTGATAACAAAATTAAAACTTTGTAAAAATTCAATCCATTTGACATGCCTTTGACTTAACTTATGTTGACTAGTTACAAATTGCAAAGCATGATTATCAGTAAACAAAACAAACTCTTTAGGCATGAGATAATGTCTCCATTTCTTCAAGGCATGTATGATAGCATATAATTCTTGGTCATATGTGGAATACCTCTTCTTTGCATCATTAATTTTTCACTAAAGTAAGCAATAGGCTTTCCTTCTTGGCTTAAAACAACACCAATTGCATTCCCACTAGCATCACATTCAACTTGAAAAAGCTTATTGAAATCAGGTAAGGACAAGATTGGTTCCTCTGTTATCTTCTTCTTAAGAAACTAAAAATCTTATCAACAGCCTCAATCCATTGAAATGCTCTCTTATCACCTCTAATTGTATCCACTATTGGAGCACAAATCCCACTAAAATTTCTTATAAATTTTCTATAGAAGTTAGCCAAACCATGAAATATTCTTACCTCAAAGACACTTTTAGGAGTAGGTCATTCAATGATTGCCTTTATCTTCTCCTTATCCATCTTCAATCCTTCTTGTGAGATCACAAACCCTAAGTAGATCAGCTTTGTCTTCAAGAAAGTACACTTTTTAAGATTGATTAGTAGTTTTTCTTCATGTAACTTCTCAAGGACCAATCTTAAATGCTTAAGATGCTCTTCTTTTGACTAACTATATACCAAAATGTCATCTAAATAGACTATGAAAAATTTACTTGTGAAATATTTAAGCACTTCATTCATAAGTCTCATAAAGGTGCTAGGAGCATTTGTCAAGCCAAATGGCATAACTAGCCATTCATAAAACCCATCATTTGTCTTAAAAGTTGTTTTCCATTCATCACCCTCTCTAATCCTAATCTGATGATAGCCACTTTTCAAATCTATCTTAGAAAAATACTTGGCTCCACTCAAACAATCCAACAAATCATCAATTCTTGGCAATGGGAATCTATACTTGATAGTGATCTTGTTGATTTCTCTAGAATCTGTGCACATTCTCCATCCTCCATCCTTCTTAGGACTCAAAACTGTAGGAACAACACAAGGACTTAAACTCTCCCTTATCAGCCCTTTCTCCAACAATTCTTGTACCTGTCTCTTGATCTCTTCATTTTCCTTTGGAGTCATCCTATAAGCAACCTTGTTTGGAAGGTTAACACCTAGAATCAAGTCTATGTGATGGTTGATGCTTCTAAATGGAGGTAATTCATCAGGAAGATCATCTACTATAATATCCACATACTCATTCAACATATCTTGGATTTCTTGAGGCAAATCATCAACTTTGTATTGGTAACAACACTTTTAGGCTTACCTACTAAAGCAAAATTTACCTCTTCCTTCTTCATTTGATGTAGGAACTATTTACCACTCATTAGCAACATTATAGAGCTTGATTCAACAACAAAATGCTCTCCTTGTAATGGTGTAAGAACCCATCTTTCTCAAAGGTGTAGGTGTTATGCCTTCCATCATGCACTTCCTTCTTGTCATATTGTCATGGTCTCCCAAGTAGAATGTGGCAAGCATCCATGGGAATAACATCACACATTATCTTATCCTTGTAAGTGCCTATTTGAAAATCCACCTTGCATTGTTCATTAACCAAGAGTTGATGTCCTTTTTGTAACCATGACACTTTGTAGGGAGTAGGATGCATTACCTTTTCCAAGCCTAGTTTCTCCACCATCTCTGTTGAGACAAGATTGTTTGTACTCCCACTATCTATGATGACCTTGCAACATTTTCCTTCTCTTGCATGTAGTTCTAAAAAAATTCTTCCTTTGAGGTGGTTCCATGACTTCCTTGTTTGGTTTGAGTAAGATCCTCTTCATCAAGAGTGATTCACCAACTTCTGGTAAGTCTTCATGAACCTCTGGTTCTTCCATTTCTTCCTCCTCTTCACCTTGAGCCACATGAGCACCTATTTCTTGATTGGTTGAGGGATTTTCAGGACACTCATAAGACCTATGACCTGCATATTTATTGCATCTAAAACACTTACCCAAGAATATTCCTCTTCCTCTTTGGTAAGGTCTTCTTCCTCTTGGTGCATAGCCTCCTCTTGAGCTCTGTGAGCTGCTAGCTTCTTCTTGGTATGACTACAACTTCCTTCTATTTCTTGGTTTTCCTCTACCTCCAAATTTTTCCCCTTCCTCTTGTATATGAAGTTTGCTTCCTTGAAAGCTTCTCTTCCACCTTGAGTGCCAATTGGTAAGCTTCATCAACTGATTTAGGAGAAAGAATGTTGATCTCATCTTGAATAGAAAATTTCAGACCATTTAGGTATCTTTCTACCTTCTCTAGATCATCTTCTATATGCCCTGCTCTTATAGTCATCCTATAGAATTATTCAGTGTAATCTTTCACAAACATGTCTTTTTGCCTTAAATTTTGAAGTGATCTAAACAAACTAGTTTGATAGTCTTTAGGTAAGAACTTACCTTTTAACTTTGCAATCATCCTATTCCAATATTTGATCTTGGTTTTTCATTTTTTTATCATTTCCTTCGCACTCCATCCCACCAAATGGATGCATGACTCTTCAATCTAGTGACAACAAACTTTACCTTCTTATCATCTTCCACTTCTTCATATTCAAAATACTTGTCCATGGCATCAATCCAGTCAATGAGTTCTTCATGCTTGAGGATACCTTTATACATAGGTATTTCCATCTTTGGTTTGGATCTAACTCCCATAATGGCCTTGATCATTATATCTTCCACTCTCTCCTTTGGAACAACTAGAATTCTTTCCACTGTTGTTTCCTATGGCTCTTCTTCATTGACATCTCCTTGTTCAATGCCTCTCCTCTAAGACATCTCAACATCTTGAACTCTTGTCATGAGATTCCTAATCTCTTCCATGAGCTAAGCTAGTTGATTAACAAAAATAAGAACTATTTACTAAGAATAGTAACCCTATTTAATCTAATTAGGAGGACTAAAACACTGTAGTAAATAGGCTAAAACAATATGGAATAAATGTAAGAAAATTATTCTAAGTGAAATGAAACCCTAATATGTAAGAGAAAGGAAAGAAGTGGCTTAATTGATTGGAAGCGATCACACAAAGTTGTCACAGATTTGGAAATAAAATCGGGTGTGCAAACGAACACTCGGGGACCTCATGAGGGTAGATCTAGAAGATCTGAAATGACTAGGGCACCTCGGAGTGTATTAGGGCACCTTAGTCTACAATTTGGGCGTTCGGTATTTGTAAATGCTCAAAACCTAAATTTGATATGGCTACAAGGTGTCTTTCAATGTTTCATGTCTGTCGCGTTGAATATGTCGGATGAGCTATGTAATGACTTGCAATGCAAAAGGAAGTATCAAACCCAAGAAAAATAAAATATGCAAATGAATGGGTCGGATTGACCTCAACCACCAAACTAGTGGTCTTATCACTGATCATTGCACTACATTTCGGACCGGATGTAGTTTTGGTGTGTGTGTGCATCTTGTTCCCTAGATGCTCTCATGCCAGTCACACTTTGTGAAGTAGCAAGCAATAGTAACTATAGAAAATGTAAATAACATGTGTGCATGGAATAGAATAGAATCCCTCCCCCTATGTAGTCTGTGTGGTGATGCAGATCTCCTAGCCTTGATGCATGGCACTATGTGGATGCAATGGATGCAACTCTAGATGGAGTGATAGTAGTATGTGATGTTATGACCTAGGACCCTCATTATGGTCTTATAACTTTATATTTATAGGGCTCTCAAGCTTAATTTCGTAATTAATCCCAACAAGGCCGACTAGGGCAAAAAGATAAAGACAATAAATAGCTATAAAGGTGCCAAAAGAAGTGGTAGAGATGTGCATACACCGGGGTACCAAAAGTGGGACCAGGCGCCCAAGAAAGTTAGAGCACCCTAATTTTGGGCTAGAATGATGAGGCAATTGCGAAATGGGTGGATAAGTGCAATAAAATATGTGGGAATGACGAAATAAAATATAAAATAAAGATGGCCAAAAGGTGGGATTAATTAGTAATTTATCCACTTGAGAACCTTCTAAATAGTAGTATAAGACCGAGCTAAATAATGTCTAAAGTGCATGATTTTGTGTCTACATTTTTCCCCACTTTATGTTGGTGAGCGGAACACTTGGTAACATAAAGTAGATAGAGATGTGTACCTAATATCCATGTAGAGTGTAGAAGAAGACGTGTCGATGGACTAGACTCAAGTGTGGAATGACAAAAAGAAAAATATGGAGGAGTGTGGATTCTAAAGATGAAAAATGCACATAAAAAGTAATAAGAGTGAACCTAGGCAAAATGCGTGTGCAGTTGTTGTTGTGGGTAGTGTACATGCATGGTTAGTAAAGGAAAATTCTGTAGCAGTGTTTTGTTATTGTCATTGTTGTTGTTGTCGTTGTTGTTGTTGTTGCTCCCAATTTGACTGCTTGTCTCTCATACGGTGGACCTACAAGGAGAAAACAATCAAGTATTCAAATATGTATGTAAAAACCATTGTGTAAAATACACATGTGTAAAGTACACAATTATAAAGTACGCTAGAATAAAAGTGTAAATGGAACATGTGCACCTGATCCATGTCAAGAAAAAGGGTGTAGAAGGATATCTTGTACTGTCGTGATTTTTTTGGGTGATCTCACGCCACCCTGGTTGAACAAGTATAGGGAGGAAATGTGATGTATCCTCCAACTTTAATCGCTTCGTTGAAATCTGTGAAGATAGCTCTGTCATTGTCTTGGTTTTTTGGGCAATCCGATGCCACTAGACGGATAAGTGTAGAGAGACACACCCACTGTAACCCCCAAGCCTGTATATGCTCCACATAATTGTCGAAGGACACCATTTCCTGTTAAGGCCACTATGTATGGAGTTCGTAGATTGGTCTGAACTCACTTGTTGTGTCTGAACCAATGTAAATATTTTGTGTTAGTAGAAAACCTTTAATAATGCCCCCTTCTTTTAGGGTGCATGTGACAACCCTATAAGGAGAATGCAGCCCTAAAAGAGTACTAACCGCACTCGACCTATAGAAATCTGCCTGTAATGGAAAGGGAAAATGCTTGGTAGATACCAAGGTGCACACATAAGGGGATGACTATCCAATACTAGTGTTAGTCCAAAAACACATGCATGCAATAAGTGTAAAATACACAAACAATGTACAAACTACTAAACAAAGTAGTGTAAACACACAAGAAAACAAACAGACCACATAAAGCAGGTTTCAAACATGGGACATCACTCACGATGTCGCAAGACACACAAGGTCATCATGGCCACAAATAGCAAACAGTGTGAACACAAGCAAAGGGAAAAGCCCACATACAATGGAAAACAAAGCAGACAAGTAGAAACAAACAAGTATTTATGGAAACATGCAATCCTGCAAAACAAGTGTTGCACATGGAACACCCATTAGCATGTTAGAATGATAACCAATATGTCAAAGCGTGTATGAGAAAGTAGTATACGATGCTAAGTACAAAATGAAACAATAGCACCTGGATAAGATGAATGTGGATGCCCCAAAGTGATCGGTATAAGAAGGGTAGAAGGCCGCATCCATGTCACAGGTAGAGTCTTGTATCTACGATCACACTAAAAAAGGCATGAATGTGCATGTGTGTATGATGATGACATATAAGAAAGCAGTCTAACATGTGTAGTAAAGTGAACATGCAAAACACTAGTAAGCAATATTAGATGCTACCAAGACAATGCAGTCTATTGTGGATGGATAGAATGAAATGCAAGATGGAATGATAGGAGCAACGTGCCCCCGAGTGGATGGAATGTGTATGCAATGAGGTTCATTTTGTTTTCCCCGCAGTAGTCAAGAATGAATTGTAAACGAGAGTGCATCATCGGCAAATGGTCTATTAGTGTTGGTTGTATCTAGTGCGCTTGTGATGAGTGTGTATGTGTAGTGGTGATGAAATGTGACATGGGGAGAAGATGTGTGAACCCTATAGACGAAGCATATATCACAACTTTGTTGAACGAAGGAGTGATGATTTAGCCCTAATCGTATATCACTATGGGATGAATGTATGGGGTTGAGACATGGAAAGATGTGTGTGGACCCTATGGCCAAGTGTATACCACAACTATTTTGAATGGCGAGTGATGATTTATCCTTAAAGTGTATATCACTATGGAATGAACATTTGGGAGTGATATATATGGAAGGATGCACGTGGACCCTATAGCTTAAGCGTATACCACGACTTATTGAATGTGTGAGTGATGATTTATCCCTAAGTGTATATCACTATAGAATGAAAAGGTGAGAATGGGTGATGATTTAGCCTAAAGCATATGTCACTATGGGATGGATAAGAAGGGAGTGGTGATGTACCCTAAGGTGTAGGCCACTACCAAATGATAAAATGGGGGTGGTGATTTAGCCTAAAGTGTATACCACTACAAGATGATAAAATGGGTGACAATTTAACCTAAGGTGTATGTCATTAACGTGGGGAATGTTGGAGGTAGAAAATGTCGCATTAGTGAATGTAAGGTCCATTTGATTGGTAAACCCTCAACATTCGAGTATGAACCGAGGAACTAGAGTGTGTCATAGGGTGATGAGTGTAGCGCATAGAAGACAACATAGTGTAAACAACCAAGTGATGAATACGGGATGTAAATGCATGGTGTGGACAATGCAATGTAGGATGTATAATGTATATAGGATATGCAATGTATATAGAAATGGAATATGCAATGATGATAAAACTAGACCCATATGTAATGGAATCTAGTGTAGCATGTAGAATGTAGATGATAGATAAATGCACGATGGGAACTATGCAATGTAGGAGATGTATGATGTGTAGGCTATGTAAGATGCAAATGTAGGTGTAGATAGAATATGTAGTGATGACATGTAAATCTAGGCCCATGTATAATGTGACCTAGCGTAAATATAGAATGTAAGAAAGGGATGCAAAACTAGACATGAGATGAGATGACGACTAGTGTAGCATGTATGAGATAGATGATGTATAAATGACTAATAGATGATGGTTGTATAGGATAATGTAGGATGTATACTAAGCATAAAAGGATGATGTAGTATGTGTGATGTATGTAATAGAATATAAATGTGTAGAACCTATAATGCAGTGTGTGGGGTTCAGTGTAATGGTAACCCCTCAGCGGTACCCGATGTCGGCCCAAAGCACAAGAGTGTGTCATCGGGTAACAAGGGTGTTGTGACGCATGAAGTGGCTATGAAATGATAATAAGTGATAGAGATGAAGTATAGGATGTAAAATGGTACAATCATGCTAAGCGGGGGAAGTATGTCATGTGATATGCCCCAGTAGTAGTGTGGGAAGAGGCTATGTGAACTCGTCAAGGATATTGTCGTCCTCTGAATCAAAGTCAAATGGATTGGGATTGGTGACATGGTATGCTATATTACGAGGGTGATCGTGTAATGAGCCGGTAACACATAAACGATACATGCCCATAGCGTATTCTTCGTCAATGAACAGGGGATGTGGGAAACAATGTTCATACCATCAAGTGTAGTTAGGTGAATAGCCAAGAAAGAAACTATTTCAAATGAAAACATGGCCAAAAGGCATACGGAATGAAATATCAGTGTGACTAGGGTCTAAGGTACCTCTGATGTAAGTAATCCAATATTCTCCTAATGTGCTTAAATAAGCACAAGGGGTACGCGGGAGATAGACTAAAATATCAAAGACACGCAAGCCATAAGCAACAACGATAGTGAAAAAACCATAATATAGGGGAGAAGCATGAGTAGAAGGTTGAAGGTCCTCAAAATTAAAACTAAGATGAGCTAGGACGTCATGGGAACATACTGTTTCATCATGGGTAGGATCAAAGGGGACGTGTTCCCAATATGGTGTGTGTGTGTGCATGTCATGCCCTAGGTGTTCTCGTGTTAGTCGCACTTTATGAAGTAGTGAGCAACAGTAACTATAGAAAATGTAAATAGCATGTGTGTATGGAATAGAATAGAATCCCCTCCTATACAAAGTGTTTGATGTAGATCTCCTATCCTTGATTCATGGCACTATGTGGATGCAAGTGATGCAATGGATGCAACTCTATATGGAGTGATAGTAGTATGTGATGTTATGACCTCAAACCCTCATTATGGTCTTATAACTTTATATTTATAGGGCTCTCAAGCTTAATTTCATAATTAATCCTGACAAGGTCGATTGGGCAAAATATAAAGACAATAAATGGCTAGAAGGCCCCAAAAAGAAGCGAGAAAGGATGTGCATAGACCGAGGCACCCAAAGTGGGACCAGGGCACCCTGGGTGCCCCAAGACAGCCGAGGTGCCCCGATTTTGGGCGGGAATGACAGGGGGTTGTGAAATGGGTAGATAAGTGCAATAAAATATGTGGGAATGATGAAATAAAATATAAAATAAAGATGGCCAAAAGGTGGGATTAATTAGTACTTTATCCACTTGAAAACATTCTAAATAGTAGTATAAGACCGAGCTAAATAATGCCTAAAGTGCATGATTTTGTGTCTACACTTGCGTAGCTCATGCTCCACCTACTCTTGTTCGAGATTCTATTGTCTTAATTCTTCTCAAACAACCTATCTTTCCTTTTCTATCAGTTATTGTAACTAATTATTGATGTCTCAACTAGGTCTTCTTGGTCTACTCGATACCCAAATTTGATGCCAAATTACCTCGTAATTCAATAACCTACTTTCACTATGCTTAACATTAGCTCTCTTTTGTCCACAAGCCACTAGGTCTCCATAAACACTCTTTTTAACATAACTTATCTAATAATGATATCAAACTTCCAAGATTTATTCTAGATATCCTTTAAGGGTTTGAATGTCATGAGAAAGCTTCAACTAGGGTTTGTTTTGTTCAAAATTGGAGAAAACAAAATTGGGACAATCCTTTTAGGTATTATTGTTTCTCTGTTTGGTAACAACAAAGTTATAGTGAATTTGACTCACCTTGAAATCATTGAATTCAAATTATAAATGTCATCCACATTGACCTCCTAAAATTTGTAGGCTTGACACATCAATTTATCAAAGAAATGGAAAAAAATACAACTATGTATCCTTGTTTTGTTCCTTCCCGGATCTGCCAAAAATTCATCGATAACTTCCTCCACACGTGCGATCAGGGGCTAAAATATTGCGGGTTTGTTCCTCTGTTAGGTGCAGAGATATCTTGAAAAATTAAATGAATTCTACTGGTTAAAAAAAATTATGTCTTGGCATAATTTGGGCCCATGAACACCTATTTTGCTATAAAAACATCAAAATTGATTGTCAAGACCCCAAATAAATTTTGATGGGCTTTTAATGGTCTCCTCCATATGTTTGAATTGATAGTGAGTAGATAGGTGTCTTTCTAAACTCGGCTATAAATTTCTTGGTTGTTGCCTGTCATAAGGTTTAATTGCTAGAAATAAGGAAACACTAAAAATGCAAAATAACACCTTGAAATTCTTCTTCAATCCACACTCATGCATATTCATCCTTCAAATCAACATTACAACTAGTTTTCATTTAAGAATCCTCCTTTAAAGATGGATTTTCTCATTTTTAACCCCTTAAACTAACTCCTAAACCATACCTATTTTGAATCAACATCATACTAAACATGACAACCGATAAATATCATCCCAAGACAACTCATGAGCTCGTGCACAACAACTTCCATCTACTTACATGGTCTTCAAGACCTTATTTGAGCCATAATCACTCTTACTAAGTCAATTTGACTATGAACAACTCACTTACAAGACTATTTTACCTTTACTATTACTACTTACATACAAATTTGAATTCGGACAACTATGAATAGAGGGAAAACAATTCTTCATAACTCCTAATTCACATGAATACTCAATATAATAACTCTTGCTTACAAATGATTCTCTTGCATCACTTATTTTATCTCTTGTAAGTTGTTTTATATGCCCATAACACGGCCGATACCTTGTCATCCCAATCCTTCATACCAACATCACATATCTTCGTCAATGTCTCGTCCTGAATTTTATCAAGGCCTCAAAGAATTCCATTGTATTGTTGGTGATAGGGTGTAGTCTTATGGTGTGCTACCATAAACTCTACTAGTAGGATTCTAATAGTCTCATTCAAAAATGAGTTCCCCTATCACTTTTAAGGCTCAATGTACATCCATACCTAATAATGATATTTTCAGATAGAAATCTAACTGTTGTTATCGTAGTACAATCCTTTGTAGGCACATATTTTCCCTCCTTATCAAATAATCGGTGCATGTTATGATGTAGGGTGTGTCATTCCTTCACGTAGGTGGTACAATGGGTCCTACAAAGTCAATGGCCCACTTCTCAAATGGCTCTGCACTTGTTATAGGTCGCAATGACATCTCATCCTTGTTTCCTGGCTTGCCTATCCTCTTACAATGGTCGCAAGCCTTGAAAAATGCCTTAGTATTCTTATATAGTTTTTCCCACCATAAGCATGCTAATAAGATCTTACGCATCTTGGCTTCTCCTACATAGTTTCCTCCAACTATTCCCCATGCAATTCCTTCATGATAGCTTCACACTCATGCTCCATAACACATCTGCGCAAGACTTCATCTCTACCCATTTTGTATAAATCTCCTCCAATGAGTTGATATGGCACCGCACGAATAACAAGTTGCTTCTTCTCTAATGTCTGCATACCCCTGTGCACACTCTAGTGCACAAGAATACCATAATATATTCTAAGTCTAAAGGCGTGCGGTTTAGTATGAAAAATTGTTCATCCGGCATAATATTTTATATACTTTGCATGTCCTCACCAGAGTTAATCCTTGATGATGATCAAGTCCCGAATTGCTTTTTTGGGCTTTACTAAACCGAGAAATCAAACTCCTAGAAGATAAGGATCCAACAAAAGATGTGCCCCTGCAAAACTGACTTATTGACCAAGTACTTCAATTTCATATGATCTAGTATAGAATATAAATGGTGTGGCTAAAAAGTACCGCTTGAGAACTTTTGAAGTGCATATATCATTGACAAAGCTTCGTGTTTCGTAGTTTTATAGTTTTTCTTGGTCGGCATCGCCTTCCTGCTCAGTAAAAGATGGGATGATGAACATTACCTTCACTGGTTATGCCAAAATTCTCTTATAGATGTACCAAAATCATCTACATGCACATGAAATGACTTGTTCTAAGAAGGGAAATGTAAGATAGGCGCGATGGTAAACTTTTCCTTCAAGGTCTCAAAGGATAACTATTGCACGTCACCCCAATAGAATTTTTTTCTTTCAATGATTCTTCCAATGACGCAACAATCTTTGCATACCCCTTGATAAACTTCCGGTAATAACCAATGTGCCCCAAGAACCCACGCACTTCACTCTGGTTGGTAGCGCCTCCAAACCTTAGATAATTACAATCTTGGTTGGGTCCACTAACAAGCCTTCTTTGCAAATAATGTGCCCAAGTAAAGTACTAAAAGGAGTTGCAAAAATGCACTTCTTGATGTTCAAAGAGATGCTAAGCTTCTTGCATCTTTCAAACATTAGTCTCAAGTAATCACAATGATCTTTCACCAGCCCATACACGGTCCAATCATCCAAGTATACCTACAAAACTTGTGAATGAAATCTTGGAATGCTTGAAAGACTATACGCAAGAATACTTCTAGCGCATTCTTGGACCAAGGGGGCATAAAGTGTAGGAAAAACATCCCCATTCCATTGCAAAAGTGGTCTTCTCTTGATCTTCGTGTGCAATCCTCACCTGATGGTAACTTGAGAATCCATTTGTAAATGAGTAGATCTCGTGCCCGTTACTCCTTCCAAAATCCCATCGGTGAATGGCGTAGGAAAAGGATCTATGACACATGAATCATTAAGAGCCCTGTAGTCAACATATATCCTTATCCGGCCATCCTTCTTGATGTTAATCACCATGGGGCTTATCCATTTAGACTCACAATAGGTTTAATGATGCCAAACTTGAGCATTTTATCAATTTCATATTTAGTTTTGATGCACATATTAGGATTCATCTAGGCCTCTTTTGAACCGATTATGCGTCATCCTTAAGATTGATCTTCATTTTCCCCAATGATGGTTGCTTTCCCTTCAATTCATGATAGCCCCTAGGAAATAGATCCTGAAAATCACGCAGTAGCTCATTTATCTTTGAAACCTTAGGTTTAGACCAATAATCACTAATAATTACCTCCTTATGTGCATCCTCAATCCCAATGTTCACTTTCTTAGTCTTCGACGGCACATGGTATATACACGCTTTCTCATCTATGGATTCCAACACCTCACGCACACCTTGTGTGTGCTTGATATCCATATCCTCAACTTCATCATCTATGAGGTAAACAAGTTTTCCCTTATTTTTTCTCTCAACACATGCCCCAACTGTCTCTTTTATTTCTACTAAGTCCTCGTGCACTTCAATTTCAGCATCGTCAAACAAATGAATCATAAGCTCCTCTACATTCGTGTTATCCTCCAATGTAATGCACCTCATTATCTGTAAGGATTCATGAACCGATGGATTAGTATAAAAATAATAAAAAGTATGAATAATACCTTCAGTCAAGTCACACCAACTCATTATTTCATGCTTCAACTCAACATGTACATATCAGGGAACACTAATATCCACACAAAGTAGAGTAAAACTTGTGCACTCATAGAGATGGTGGCAAAACATCTTGCCCATGCATCCAATTCCTTTCACAACTTTGAACGTGTAACATGGGAGAAGTCTTCCAATCATAATCATGTACCAATAAAGGGATATTACTCTTGGAAAACCTTGTCAAGAATGCCACTTTGATCTCACACCAACTAAGCAAAATATCGGTGTGTGTAGCCCACCGGCATGTTTTGGTATCATGTAACACGTATACCATCACATTTCTCATATCACCTTCATTGTGCCATTTTTATTCCATGGCACGCAAGAATGACTTAGGATTCTCCTCTTCAGTATACTTTGGCAAGCTAACTTTTCCGTAATGTCCACTATGTGTAGTCGAATCATCCTTGTCACCCTTCCTCGTACCTCGCGACCCACCATTACATAAGTTCTATGGGCCCAATTGTCACAAGCCACACTATTAGTATCATTGATGGACTACACGTCCTCCCAATGAAGCATGACCTCCTTTGATGGTTCCAAATTTTCAGGGTTGCGCACCGTATGCATATAGATTTTATTGAGATGTTCCTCATTGATAGACCCTATAAAAGGTGCAATCTTTGAATCATCCAGCGGTATTACAATGCGTTCATCCTTGTTTTCAAAACTGATGTACATTTTATTGAAGCACAAGTTTGCATTATTATCATAACACCAAGGACGTTTAAGCGGCGCATGGAAATTATCTTCTTCCGCAAGCTCTAAGACTTCAAAATCACCCATGAATTTGGATCCCTAAATGGTGATAGAAGCATCCTTTAGAAATTGGTATAGCCCTTGTCGTTGTCATTCATCACATTTGAGGATGGTTGCAATGGTGTCCCTCTCATTTTATTCCAAACATCAATGGTGAGAACATTTAATTTCGTTCCTCTCTAAGACTTACCAACCATCCACCAATCAAAATCATTCATGTTCTTATGGTGGTAAGTTGAACTCCCTGTTCTTTGGATCACATCCATTCCCCCAAAAATGGTATGATGTTCTCCTTGCATTTACGGGGTTCAAGCTAGGCAATATCCTCCATTTGAGGTAATTAAAATTAATAAAATTAAACTCAATATTGTAGACATTGAAAGGGTTCCATTTATACATCACATTGGGGGTTTAGAGGATGGGCCAAAGGAAATATAGGTTTACTTTTAATATAAAACTAAAACGTTTGAACCCTAGTTTTTAAACGTAAATACCTTAAAATCGCAAAAGGAGTGTGGTCATAAATTAAATTATAATCTCTTTTTAATAAATAGAACATTTAACCAAGAAATAATAAGATGGTCGAAAACTAGAATTGAGTATGCTTTTCAATACAAGTGATATTATTTCACCATCTTAATTATTTGAAGAACTATTGATAAATGCATAAAGCTTAACATATATAAGGTGACTTATAATATGTATTCAATGCTTGAACTATTCATGGAAATGCATATTAAAAAAATTGGTGAAATATAATATAGTCTAATATAGGTAGAAATAAAAAGGGTAAATAAAATTGTAATTGAAAAATGGGTAAGTAAGGTACATGGAAAAAATAGGGGTATTTTCATTCTAATAATATAACAGAGGGGGTATTATCAATTGAATAATTAGAGGTAGAAACTAGAATTACAGGGTCCATTCCCCCAAAAATGCTATACCATATGTTACTAAGTGAATCCCCGTGGCATTTTGCATATCTCTCTAAGATCATCAACATCCTTTTATGGTAACTCAATACTCTTCGTGCGTTCTCTCTCACACACTTGTTCCATTAAACACTTATGTCTCTGTGCAGCTCACGATGACGCCCATAGTTTCCTTATAGACTTCATTCTATTGGGCCACATATGGATGATTCACATGCACAACTTCTTCCCTTCCGATGAGTTATCTCACCTTTCCTTTATCGCGCACGCATGCTCCTTTGTGTGCATAGTGACCAATAAAGGTTAGAGTTCAGATCAACCATCTTCTTGATGGCCATTATTCTTGCTTAGCGCATTCCACCTTAATCATAATTGATCCCTTATCCTTTTTATTTATTCTTACATATGTGGGCATACAAATCTCAACAATCTTCAACCTTGTGTGCCTTGCCACAATATGCACATACCTGATTCTTCGGACATTCGCATTGACCGTGATCGGGTGACCAACAAGTAGAACATGTCCCTTGTGAAAACTTGCCTCCACCACCATGGCCTCTCGCTTCTATATCCACCTCTAAAATCTCCATTCCTATTGTTGCATTCGTGTTGAGCTATTTTCCACACTTTGGTTTGGCGTAACCCTGTTTCAAAAGTCTCATGAATCTCATCGATCATACAACAATTGGCCATGCCATGAGTGTGCACATCACAAATTTTTCAATACACAGAGACATTTTTTACGTATTTTGCGAGTTGTAATAGTAGACAATTACTGGACATAATTCTTATGAAAAATCTCATAGGCCATTAGTAGCGCGCACATTCATGCATGGGTAGTTATCCTTTGTATGTCCTTCCACCTCGTAATCAGTACACCAGATTCCACTACGAGTCTCATGAATTGAATTTGCAGATAATTTCTCTAACTCGAGTACCCATTCTTATAATATGGGATTCAAGGAATGGACTTACTCCCGTGTCAACACTTCCAATCGCTTCATTGCACAATGTTGCTTCCAAGGCCTCACGCAGATCGGTGAATGTCTTATGTGAAATTGCTCTTCGGAAAAGTGTTAACAAGCCTCCTACAAACCACGATTCATCTTTGGCTCTTATGGATATCATAAGAAATATTATATATCAAGGTCTTGAAACACGCATCATATTCTCTAAAAATATCATACATGCCCTGCTTAATATCATTTAACGCGCTAATGCTTTTTTGCTCAAACCCAAGTATATGGAATTTATCCAAAAATGTGGTGCGCAACACATCATAGTCCACTTTCGTCTGATGTGGATCATATTTCTTGTACCAACTATGCACACGACTTTGAAGTGTGGTTACAAATTGAATTTCCTTCTGATCCAGAGCCGTTACTCCCTTGGCTCTCCATAATAACTCACACTTAAGCACATGTTCGACTACATATTCCACACCTCTATAGTCTTGTAGATGAAGGGACATATCAAAGAAGATATGAGTGGTTAGCTGATGTGGTTGTTGCGGTTATTGTACTAGCTGTTATGGACCTTGTGTTGGAGTGGGGCTAGATCCTGAACTTGATCCTCGACTTGGATTTCCTCCATGTGGTGGAGGTTTTACAGCTCCTAATCCTCTTGTCGTGACATGTGGACCCTTAGAAGTACTATCTTGTTTCCATGTGGTAGTGCTAAATTGCACACCAACTATTTATCCGATAACTCCAACAATAGGTTTACTCCTAAGCGGTAGCATACCACTACTTTTTCCCGCCATCGTGCCTACTAAATTGGTTCCAAATAAACTTTGTCCAAACACGGGTGCCTATTACATTGTCATATGCATTGCCTTAATCTATTGTGCTTCTTATGTTGATGTCAATATGTGCCTACCTATATCTCCAACCCAACATGGTGATACCGATTACCTTCTTTCTCACCTTCACTATGATGATCTTCTACAACAACTTCTAGATTCCAAACACCATGCGCAAGGGCTAGGTGGCTAGTTTGGGTCAGATGTGTGCCCATGATTCTCATTTTCTCCTTAGACTCGCTCTCATCTGATGCCAAAGGGGTCCTTCTACTGTGCTTCCCCAATAATTGAAGGACATGATCTTGTGGTCCCTCACCTTCTACAGGTTCGACCACTACCACTCGTCACCATCTTGCTCGGTCTCGGTGATTCTTCAACTTCCCTCTCTCGTGCATCATTATATACCGCAAATATTTCTTCTCTTTCCATTTCTTCCTCTTGGACCAACACCATCCTTCCCAACCCCGCTTCTTGCCCCCGTGCGCGGAGGGGTTTTAGCCTTCCATCGGTAGACTCTCTATTCTCAATTCAATCATCAAGATTTTAATAGCTAAAGGTGTCACACGTAAATATGATTCCTTTGTCTCGCGTAAAAACCAAAAATCCACTTCTTGAGTGCACGAGTATGTCGAAAACATGTACTCCAAGGTATAACTGCATAGCACACCTTCCCACCAAAGCACATCCAAGTCAGAGAGTGCTTGGTAATCGTCTTAGATCCACAGTTGCTTTCTTCCTAACTAGACACCCTCGTTTCGTGCATAAGCTACTAACCACTTTGGTACAATTCTATAGGGAAGAAGATGAATAATGTCTCATACAAGAAACCATAGAGATTATCTTCCACCCATTTTTGCGCATTAAAATTTGGTCTGGTGTTGTATCTCTGAGCAAACACAAGCATGGTCGTCATGCACCCAAATCTCAATATTCTCCAATTATAGCTGAAACACCATACGCATGCAACATCTTGATGAGCAGAAAGAAAATACATCCGGAAATGGATCCAAAATTTTGGATTCTAGTAGTCAAACCTACACAAGGTCATACACACTAGCACTTCACCTAGACAAATTCCTAGGCGCTCACCGAAGCACATGCAATTATCCGAGTTCCTCCTTTGTACGCTTATCAAGATGTTAGTTATTACAATCAACCATTATAACATGCATGAAGATACAACATAAAAATAATAGAGGCAACATATATAATAAGGAAACTAAACATCATAAATAATTATTAGTAATATTTGGATTCTCATTACACCATACTCATATCTGCTAACCCGCAACCCAAATACAATTGTCCATGACAGCATAATTGATTGCAAAAA
Organism: Taxus wallichiana var. yunnanensis; assembly: GCA_018340775.1. Taxonomy (NCBI): domain Eukaryota; kingdom Viridiplantae; phylum Streptophyta; class Pinopsida; order Cupressales; family Taxaceae; genus Taxus; species Taxus wallichiana. The sequence goes on along the minus strand of CM031236.1, from coordinate 364,201,518 downwards.
CATGTTGATTACATCCATACACTTCGAACCTATATGTCCATCATTACATGCTCCCTCCTTACACAGTAATACTAGCACTTGTGTACATCAAAATCTCTTCTCAATGAGACATCTTACCTATTTATACATGGTGGGGACTTTCTCTTCACTCGTACATGCATTTTTCCTAACAACAGCTATACTAATTATAGGTTACATGCCTTTACAACTCTGTTCTATCTTAAGTTTGAGCCATAAATATCCAAACCTCTTTCATACTTTAATATTATAAATAGATGTCTCCTTACATGTGTTCTTACCTCTTTGTTCGCATATTCCTAGACCTTTCTTGCATATCATGCCATCCATGTTTTTCTCCTATGTTTATCCTTTCTCTGGAAACGGATAATTCCTCAACTCTATGTGCATATGTGTGAGCCTTCGCATAGTGACCTTCTTCTCTTTGTTGTGCACACCTTCGCACCTTGACTTGTTTTTACTTGTTGTTCCTGCTTTCACACTTTCGCGCGTTGTCCTAATCTTTTACTTAGCCATTTATTATAACCAACAACCCCGCATGATAAAGTTAAATTCGTCCAATTTAGAGAGCACCGCAAAGTTTCACAAAGTTGGAAAGTGGAGGGAAATGCCTAAAAATGAAGGAATGCGAAGCTTCAATAAGATATATGATATGAGGAAAGAGAGTGAACCCATGTGGCAGTCGATTAGAAGCTTAAGAATAAATCCCAATTCATTGTACTCATCCAATTTGATGGGAGGAAGGGAATTCACTGGGAACAAAAATATTACAAATAAAAAGTGAGCCCTAAGAAAACAAAAAAGAATTACAATGCGATGAGCACATGCACCATAATGAAATCAAAAGAATAAAGGAAAATAGAACTGCTAGTTTGTTAGAACTTATTTTTGCATGGAGAGCCAAGAATATATTTATTTTCTCAAGGTAGATTGCTCAACTTCCTGATTGAGTGCTAGAGACAAATTGGACATAGTGGGCAATCAAGAAGCGTCCCAATGTGAAGGGTGAACACCTTACAAACAATTGTAACTGATTTGGGGGCTCCATACTCATTATTTCACCGCAAAATCCAAATAGGCCTTAGTCTCAATCACAAACTAATATCAAAATATTCCTTAATTCACCCAAAAAAATAATATCAATGTGTAGTTCTGGTGAGAAATATCCAATGCCACTAAGAATTCCTCAAACGGAGCTACAACCCAAAAGTAATGGCCCTGTAAAGATTTCTCTAAGTTTCGAAAGTCCATTAATATGATCTCCAAAATATATGTTTTTCCACTATAATCTTTTTGAAAACTTTCTATTGGACCACATGGGATCTCGTGATTAGTCATGGGTCGCTTCTGAAGTGGGATCTCTTAGGCCGAGAGGGTCATAAAGTCTCTTGGGATCAATATGTACTCATATGAGCTACGTGGTACAATCCCGAGCTCACTCTTCCATTCACTTTGTATGGAATTTTGAAGAATGCAAGTATCGGGCTCACAATTAATTATGGACTCAAAGGCCTCATAATTTTCACAAATCCTCAAATTCATGCGAGCATCACAAGGGCACAATATCATGTCATTTGGCATGACCATAGACCAATATTCATTTTTAATGTGTGCCCAAGATGATTACATGTGTCCCTTTGATTTCTAGTGCCCAACACTTCAACATTGTATTTTTTTAACTTTGTGTCATTCATTATTATAATAAAGTGACCCATCTACATGAGATTTCCTTTGTTAGCTTGCTTTCACGTTGTATAAAAGCATTTACTTATATAAATGCCATATATGAGCTAAAATCAATTAATGTGGACTAAAGTCCCAATGACTTTGAAACTTGTTCCTTTACACAAAAAAATACATGACCCTTGTAAACTTCTACCCTTGGGCCCTCAAATTAGAGCAATGTGTGGCCCATCTCAAATTATTGAGTCCTCATACGATAATGCAAGGCCCTTCAAATTTCGTACTTACACTTGAGGCCAAAGCAATATATAGCCTTATAATATTATATAGTATAAGAGTTCCCCTTTGACTATTTGTGAGCACCATGAGGGCATGAGATCATGCCATATACATATTCATAGACCCCTTTTCGAACATTGCATGCCCAAGATGATTATATGCGACCCTCTACTTCCTCATACCCAACATGTTAACATTTTTACTTTATTAACTCTCTCCAATTTACTAAAATAATATAAAGACCCATCCACATGAACCTTCCTTCTTTATCTTTTCTTCACATTATATAAAAGTTTTTACATTTATAAATGGTATATTTAAGCTCAAATCAATGAATGAGGGATAAAATTCCGGTGACTATGAAACTTTGTGCTTTACACAAGAAAACATGGGGGCCTTGTAAAATGTTACCCTTGAGACCTCAAATTAAAGTAACGTTGGCCCCCTTCAAACACTTTTAAGCCCTCTCAATATTATTAAGTCATCTTAGTATGATAATGCAAGGCCCTTCAACTTTCTTACTTGGCACTTGAGTACAAAGTATCACTTTGAGTGCTTTAATCTTACATAGTATATGAGTTCCCCTTTGATATAAAGGATCGCTTGTTGATCTTAAACCATGATTGGGAGGAACAAAACTTTAAACCTAGAAATTTAATTAGTTTTGAAAACCCAAGAGCTTACCAAGTGCCCACATTGATCAATTTAGTCATTTTTTTCAACCCGATCTCCTTATTGACCCTATAACTCTACATGTAAGACTAATTGAGTGCTAAAAATCAACAACAGTCTCCAATATGTCAAGTGACCTTTTGGGTGCCAACACTTTCTTTACATATTGTGTGTCATTTGAGTGTGTGACATCTTTTTGCTTTCAATACATCGTCGAGGTCAGTAAAGATATCATATGCCCTATAAACCATGTGCTTCTCTAATTTTCCAAAATCGGGGCCAACATCTCTCTATACTAAAGGTTTTATATGTTCTTAAATAAGTTCTCTTTTCCTAGCTTGTACAAAAATTCAAACTTGTCTTAGCAAAGATCTTCTTCAAACACCTTCCACCTAGTAAAGGAAACTTGTATCCCCTCCATCTTGTTATATTGTTCGTAGACATGTTCTTCATGGTCGAGTGTCCCCTTAATTCTCTTGCTTCTTTTTCTATGTTGATTGCACATCAAAAGTGAACTTTTCATTTTCCTTGTTCATGGCCTTCCACTCAGAGAAAATTTTAGTGGTGAATATTCGTTAATTCACAAATATTCCAGTTTTTAAAATTTGAAATTGGTGAATTTTTGGGAAGGAGTAGGCCTGGGTCACCAAAAATTTCTAGGTACAAGTTAATTTTAGGGGTTATTCGCCATCCCCACGAAAGAGAAATTCCCAATATTCACCTTAATATTGTCGGTCGATAGCATATTTTATGCTACCGATCGACAACATAAATATATGTTGTCGGTCGATAGCATAAAATATGTTACTCGCTAGTAGCATAAAATATGCTTCCGACCGTGTTGTCCCCTCAAAATTTCCCTGCTTTTGAGGAGTTCAAAATTGAACTCTTTCAGTTTATCTCCTTTTCTGTTGTTCTGGTAATGTGAAAAGTCAAAAAAAAGGAAAAAGTTTGAAAAAATCTGCGTTTATGGGTCACTTTGTGTGATTTGTAGGTTTGTCGGACATTTCTGTCCCAGATGTCCCAAGTTCATTCGGGCTCCCTGTTCGCCGATCGGCCGCTTTACCCGAAGTCTGTTTCTTTTGGGCCCGTCGAAACTTTTTATCCCAAATAACACAAGTTCTCCGGGCTCAATGTTCACCTTTACCCGCATCATCTGAATCACGCACTTCGCGTACTTTCGTCCCTCATGTCCCAAAAGCATTTGTGCATCTTTTTCCCGTGTCGCCCACATCGGCGAATCGTGCTTTCACATCCCGCGTGTCCCAAATGAACCAAAGACCATCCGGGCTAATTTTTCCCGCTCGTCCCAAATATCTTGCTTTTCAAGTTGGTAGATGTGTATTTAATGCACATTTATTACCTTTCTCTCTCCTAAACGACTATTTAATAAGCTTCCCCCTTATGCATTTTTACACACTGCTTTCTTGCTATCTATTGCTCATACCCTCGCAATCAAATTTCTCCGCGCACGCACCCATTCCCCTGTAATTTCATCGAGAGTCCAGACTGTGACCTTGTTTCTCGAGTTCCTATCAGCATGAAGATCAAATTTCAAGGTCACGAGAAAATTTCACCGCTCGAGTCTGCGGTTCCCGATATCGGGGACAGTGAAGTTCATCACCTGGACTTTGGAGATTTCTGGACTAGGATGACAGACTCGAACCCCTCTCCTATGGCACAAATGATTCATGATAGTGGCTTGGCATTCGCCGTTGGTTTCCCAATCTCAGTACAATGTGCAGATACAGTACTCGCCATGGTGCTCATTTCAATCCCGACTCGAGTGAGCTAACGAATGTGCATGGGGAACTCATTGCCAAGCTCGATCTTTGCCGCACCATTGGCACTACCCTAAGGATTCCTGAGATGGACAATTCTATAGTAATCTCTCAGAACCAGGCACAGGCCCTCTTTGACCAGGACAATGAGAAATACAAGGCAAGGGTGGCGAAGTCTTGGCTTAAAAACCCTAAAAAGGGGGCGTCCCATCTATCCAAGGTTCTGTTTCGTGCCGATTTCAATGAGGAGCTGTCAGATTTTATAATCCTATTGGCTCGGGTCATGGGCTTACCCTCTACCAACGAGTTCCATTTCTGGATGTGCCCACTTATCAACATGGTGTGTGAAGGAACTCAGAATATCAACTGGGCAGAAATCATCAGTATGAACCTAGCATAATCAGTTGTCAATGTACACAATGAAACCAAGAGGTTTTACATGACTTCATACCTGATGTATACCCTAGCAAAGCATCAAGGCAATGGTTTGGATTCACATACATTGATGCTCATAAGGGTGACCTTGTATATGCCTACTGCCCTCAATTCACCCTAGACACTAGCAATCACAACTTCAGGAGGGTGAATGATGCTTTCACCATGTACATTGTAAGGCTTCTGGAGAGTGACACTACAAGGAGGTTCTCAAATGAAGCCATGAGCCTAATAGTAAAGTACGGTGCTTACTTCATCCAATTCAGAAAATTCTCCTATATCAAGCTTACAGGCTATGAGAGCACCCCTCTTAAGCTCCCTATGTTCTGCAATGATAAAATGGCCTTGATAGAGATATGCAGGCAATTGGACAAGTTACACAGAACCTGCAAGGATAAGAAAATTACTGGCCTACACTTCCCCATATCTTTGGGAAACTACACCTACAAGACGACTCTAGATGCACAGAACATAGAAAGAGCCCTAGCTCCCATCACTGTCCATTTCTTCAAGCCAAGAACTTGTTTTGACTTGAAGAAATTTATTGAACAGAACATCAAAATCAATTATTATCATAGAAAGGCACACGAGAAGACTATTGGGGTGATCATTGCTGTTTGATGATTTTGAGGCAAGAAGGCGACATTATGGCAGGTTTTCTCTTCAACTAATTCAGGAGCTTAACTTGTATCAAGTTTCGGAAGGGTTTCAGGATGATAATTCTGATCTATTTTCATATGAGTATGACACCTTGATCAAACACACTCCCTTGGAGGATTTAGATTGGTTCAAAAAGAGAAAGATGATCTGGCTGAAATCTTAGCCCCTGTCTTAGTAAGAACCAAGATCTGGTTTGATAGGAAAGTCCGTGAGCTTAGAAGGCATTCAGGTGAGTCCTCCTCCAAGGATACTTCAACACCAAGGAAGGAAGCATTGACACCCAGTTCGGAAGCACCTGTGCAGACTCCTCCTACCTCCTCAACTAAAGGTCCTACATCCTCCACTCCTTCTTCATCTACTCAAGTATATCAGAAGAAAATCAAGGAGGTCAAAAAGGATCCTGTTGAAGAAGATCCCATGATGAAGCATTCGGAATTGCCCTCAGGTCAGAGAACATTATTGTTCTTAGTGAAAGCAAAGAGAGTGAAGTGCCAGCCTCCGTAAGTGCTCCAGAAGCCCCAATGGATAAAGATAAAGAAGTCCAAAGCACTGAGCTTCCAAGCACCATTGACTCCTCTGTACCAAAGCTTTGGGCACTCCACTCATATCTCAATTGGAGGAAACATAAGTGCACACTTTGAGTGCCATGAGTTCCCTTTCTCTCGGCCCTCTTGCCCCACCTTCTTCTTCCTCCTCCTCTTTTGCATGGGTGTAGCCTTTTGTTGATAGTAGGAAGAGAAAGTCTTCCTCCCGAATCTCAAGACCCAATTTTGATGTTGTGGTGGCCTTATTAGGCACTACTCCTCCTACTCCCACCAAGAAGGCCAGGACTACCTCTAGAATAGTATCTAATGCTCAGGGCCAGCAATTCCTAGAGATAGCCAAGCCCAAAGTAGACAAGCCAGAGCATGATTTGCAAGCATCTGATCTTGAGCTCTCGAGGATCCCTATGGGAGAGTCCACCCCTGAAGGTGAGATTCACAATCTCCAAGCTTGATCACGGGGTCATTGGGAGAGTAGAAAAAGGGCAACAAACTATAAAGAGGCTAGAAGAAGCAGCTCGAGTTCTTGCAGGTTTCATCAAGTCACTGTTGTCCAAGGACAAAGTTTTAGACCCTACCCCACTGACCACTCTTCCACCATATGTAATCCTCAGTCAAGATGAATTCCAGAGTATCAAAGATATACACAGATATTCCATCTATGGAAGGGCTATGGAGGCCGTGGTGGATGATATGCTCGTTGCAGGATTGAATTTCATTGATGAAGCCTTCAAACTCAATGAGAAGGTAAATAATCTACAACAGAAACTCTCCTCCACTATGGGAAATATAGATAAAGAACTCAAACTCTGGAGCAACTGTATAGTAGACCTTCGCCTTTTGGGGCAGACTGATGAAAATCTTTTAATGGCGAGCAAGGTCTTTGATGATGCAAAAGATAATTTGTCAAAATCGTGGGTATATAGTGTGGAATGGAAAATCAAGGTGTTGGAGGAGGCTTCGGGAGAATTGAAGAATAGTTGGCAGAAGGGTGAGGCCTTCAAGACTTTGGTGGTATCTGCTTTCAAAGATATACATTGTCACCTCCATGATGAGACCTCTGGTGTACCCCTCTCCTTGCAAGAAATCAAAGCTCAATTCAGAGCTTTTGTCAAAGATAATTTGTTCAAGGAGGATTCTATTTCCAAGGAAAAGATGAAGGAGATCTTCTCTCTCCAGTCTGCTATTGAAGAAGCAAATAAAGATTATCATACACACATTGAATTTGATAAAGAGATGGAGAAGTGCCTCGGATTTTGGACCCAGTCCACTGCCAACACATTGGTCCCACGTGGCAGAGACATAGCAGATGCGTTGAAAATATTTAGACAACGGATCCTAAAATCAGTGGGCCCCTCTCAATCATGAACACTGTCTTCTTCTCCTGATTTTTCTCCCTCCTTTCTTTCCTCATCTCGGATTTATTGTAATTAGTTGGGGTTTTGCGTTAAGCAGCCCTTTAACTAAAAGTAGTTACCAAGGGTAACTGATTCATAAACTATATAATAGCCTCTCCTCGCCATCTTGGAGGGGGAAATTGGCTTATTTCTGAAAGTGTAAGAAATAATATGGCAATCAATACAAAAGGATCTTCTTTCTTTGTTCATCTGATTCCTTTATTTCGCAGCTATCTGTTAAATATTATTAGATCATTTGTCTACATAATACCAAGAAGCTTTGTATTCTTGTAAATGTTATTTATGGAACTGTGTGTCCCTCCAAATTGCATCTTAGTAATTCAAATACAAATGGTCCAATTCCAATTCATTGTATTCTGGCATGCATAAGGAATTATTTTGTCAGCTATAATTCTGGAAAATGCTTTTCTGCTCATTTCCTTGTCTTCATTCTTCTATGCTTTTGTGATTGATAATCTATTTCATTTCACAAAGCTTTCATGATACCCAAGTTCCACATCAAAGTTATGTGTTGTACATTTGTAAATAAGTTTTGCTTTTAAATAAGGGAACCTCTCCCATCAAAGAGGAGGGACTTCTTGTCCCCTGACTGTTGCTCTCATTAGGATCTTCTTTTGACGACCAATAGTTTTTGGCGACTCCGTTGGGGATTTGTTTTCCAGTTCCTTAATCATTTATCGATCATTCTTGATCAAAGTGACTCCGCTATTTTACTCGAGGGAGAAGGGCCCTTGGTATTGAAGATTCTCAGTTTTAAATTTTGGAATAGCAGGGTTTTCCTTTCCCTTCAGCAGGAAGAAATAGAAAAGATCGTTCAACAAGCACTCCTCCTGTCAAAAATAGAACCCCTACGGGTGGTATTCCTTCAGAGCAACTCAGTCCTAATCTCGAGCTCGATTCTTGTTGGCGTTTCAGTTCCCCTTCAAGCCATTTTTCCAAGAATGGCGATACCATTTCCTTGGGGCCATCGTGTTGGGCCTCTCGCCCTTCCTCATCCTTTGCATGAGTTACCCAAAGGTAACCAGGAAGAACTTTCCCAAGTTCAAAGGTGATGGAAAGGTACATCCTAATGAACATATCGCGGCCTTCATAGTTGCATGTAGAGTTCTGGGAGTTGAACATGAAGACATCTCCGTAAGGATTTTTGTTGAGACTCTACAAGATAATGTGGCTGATTGGTTCTATCACCTTCCGACCGGAGCTATCACTAGCTGGAACACAATGAGAGCTAGGTTTGAGAATCGTTTCAAACCGCAGAAGACGTGCATGCTTTGTTAGCCCAAATTTCTCAAATAAAGAAAGAATCACAAGAGCCCATGAGAGAATTTGTGGCTCGATTCAACAAGTTGATTAATAAAATTCCACCAGACACTCAACCTGTAGATCAAATTCAAAAATGCTTCTTCCTGAATGCCCAATTGCCTGAAGTTAGTTATGCATTGAGAAGAGCTAATCTTGTGACATTGGCCGAGGATCAAACTCTTGTTGTTAGTGTCGAAGATGATTTAATCATGTCGGGAAAGTTGAGGAGAGACCCTTCTAGATCCAAGTCTTCTTCTTCCTCCTCTTCCACTCCTGGACCTAATACTGATCCATTAGTACAAAAACTTGCAAATGATCTCATCACCATTAAGAAACAATTAGCCCAGCACACCCCTTATGCAGATGTTCCAAGGAGGAATTTTTAGCCCATAAACCATCGTCTTGCTTCTCAAACAAGATTAGCACTTGAAGGACCTCCTATTAAAGTCCTTGTTAATGCAACCTGTGAAGTTGAAGAGCCGGAGGATGAAGAAGTTAGTGAAGATTTTGAAGAATTTGTTCAAGAGGTTGATGAAGAAACAAGAACTTGAGGGATCTCGAGTTAATTTCTTCACTACTGAAGATGTTGATGAAGAAGATGATTATGCAGAGGTAGTAGTAGACATGAATAGAAAATCATACGCTGTCATGACTCGGGAGCAGACAAATCAGAGGGAGAAAGTGATGCAGCCCACCAAAAAATCAAAGGAGCAGTCGACGACTATCCCTGTAATTGCAAAAAAAGGATCTCCTATTCTCGTTACGTCCACATCAAAGGTGAGTCCTGTCAATTCTGCTACTAAAGTTACTTCTTTTTCAACTTCTAAAACTGATAAGCCTAAAGTCCCAAGCGATGATAGCTCATCCACTTTGGGGTCTTTCGATATCATTGATCACCTGAAAAGGACCAAGGTTCAAATCTCAGAGGCTGAGTATTATCAAACCCATCCCAAGGCTTTTGCTAAAATGGTACACTTTGTCAATTCTCATTCCAAAACCACCTCTAAAGGTCTTTTACCCACTCCATCTTCTGCACCACAACCCAATCTGGTAGCCTCTGTCACCTCACCTAATGACAAGATCAAACCATTCTATGTAACCCTCCTTATAGCTGGTCATAGACTTAGTAACTGCATCATAGACTCAGGGGCATCAGACAATGTAATGCCTGCTAAAGTAGCCCATGCCTTAGGCTTAACTCTCACACGCACTTATGGGTCTTGCTATTCTATGGAGAGTAAGGAAGTGCCCCTAATCGGAAGAATTAAAGATGCACAAGTAGCTTTTGCTACTTTGCCTGAGAAGAAGGTTTTAGCTACTATCCTAGTAGCAGACATTCCTCCTTCATATGGGATGCTACTAAGTAGGAACTTCTGTAAGGATGTGGGTGGAGAAATTCAAATGGATTGGTCGCATGCCCTCATACCTGTTAATGGGCAAATGAAGAAGTTGTTGCTGAGAAGCAATCTGAGTATATTGTACAAAAAATAGATGATCCCAAAGCACAAATACTTTATGAGGATATGGGGCATGGAAATTATATGATTATGTCTCCGGAGGAAATCCAACTCCCTAAAAGATCACCTGAGGATCCTAATGGTGTTTAGATATAAGAGTTTGATGGAAGTTGTTCCTCAGCTAGTTCTGGAGCTGGTGTAATATTGGTGTCTCCGAGGGAAAGGTCTATCCTTTCTCATTCAAGTTACAATTTGAAAATACTAATAATACAACAGAGTATGAAGCTCTCATTCTTGGGCTCCATGTGGCAAAAGAAAAAGGTGTGAAGATTCTTCTAGCTCATGGAGATGCAGAGCTAATTGTCAAACAAGTTAGAAACCTCTTCCAGGTAAAAAATAGAAGATTGAAACATTATAGGAATCAAGTTTGGGACTCTATTGAATTTCTTGACGCCTTCTCATCGAATCAGTGCCTAGGGAGGAGAACACCAGGGCTGATTCACTAGCAGTCTCGGGGTCATTGCTGATACCTCATCCTGACTTCTCTCAAGATAAGTTTACCATTGAGATGATCCATAGGCCCAGTGTACTTGATAATGCAAGTAACTGGCAAGTTTTTAATGATGATCAACATCTTCTTTCTTTCTTAGAACTCAAGGATAACTTTGAACAGTTATACTTTGAAGGAAGTGACAATTTTCCCCATGAAAGTGTGCCTTCCAATAAAGAAGATGCCAAAAAAGAAGAGACAGATCAAGATGGATGTATCAAACTCAAAGGAAACAAGATTCCAAAGGGACTAGTGAGTCTAGAAGAATTGTTTGACAAACATGACAAGTATGTGAGGTTTAAAGCTTCTACTAGACCTCAACAATTAGATGAATATGATAAAATTAATATTGGGAGTTCTAATGACCCTAAACTTGTGAACATTGGAAAATGTTGCACACCAGAAGAAAAGAGGAAAGTAGTTAATCTTTTAAAGAAGTATAAAGATGTTCTTTCTTATTCCTATGAGGATTTAAAAGCTTTTCAACCAAAAGAAATGTAGCATTTTATCCCTCTCAAACCTAGGATTAAGCCTTTTAGATAGAAACAGAGGCAATACAATCCTAAGATAGCTAACACCATCTTTCAGGAAATACAGAAGTTATTAAAGGCCAAAATCATTTTTCCTATCCACCATTCAACATGGATTGCCAATATTGTGCCTGTTAGAAAGAAAAATGGTGAGATTCATATATGTGTTGACTTCAGAAATCTGAATCAAGCTTCCTTAAAAGATAATTATCCTTTGCCCATGATGGATCAAGTCTTGCAAGCTGTGATGGGATCTGAAATGTTGTCTATGCTTGATGGCTTCTCAGGGTATAATCAGGTAGAAGTTAATACCGCAGATCAACACAAAATGGCCTTCACTACCCCTTGGGGTACCTTTGCCTACAAAAGGATGCCTTTTGGGCTCATTAATGCCGGTGCCACTTTTCAAAGAGCTATGGACTTGGCCTTTGGAATTTTGAAAGGGAAGTGTATTGTCGTATACCTTGATGACTTGACTGTATTTTCCAAAACAAGGGCAGATCATTTTCAGCATCTAGAAACAGTTCTTTTGAAATGTAGAGAACATGGGATCTCTTTAAATCCTAAGAAATCTATCTTTTGTGTCACAGAGGGAAAATTATTGGGGCATGTTGTTTCCAAAGATGGTATAAAAATTGATCCTGAGCGAGTTCAAGCTATCCAGCAAATTCCCCTTCCAACCAACAAGAAGGGAGTGCACTCTTTCTTTGGTAAGATTAACTTTCTGAGAAGATTCATCCCTGATTTTGCAGAGCTAACTTTGAATATCTCCCAAATGATGAAGGAAAACAGGCGTTTGGTTGGTCTCCTGAAGGGAAAGAAGCCTTTGAAGGTATTAAAAGGGCTATTGCTAGAACTCCCGTTTTGGCATGTCCAGATTTCAACAAATAATTTATTATCTATTGTTATGCCACAGATAACACCCTGGCTACTGTTTTGACTCAAGAAGATTCTAATGATCACGAGCTCCCAATTGCATTTATGAGTTACATTCTAAAAAATCATGAGTTAAAATACACCATAATGGAGAAACATGCTTTCGCAGTGGTTAAAGTTGTCAAGCAGTTTCGTTTTTACATTCTTAACTCTCACTCCACAGTATTTGTACCGGATACAACCATCAAGTCCATTCTCACACAACAGGAGTTTGGATCCAAGAGAGGGAACTAGGTGGCCAAGGTCCAAGAATATGACATTGACATCATACCAACCAAGCTTGTCCGTGGAAAAGGCCTATGTGAACTCATCGTTGAGGGAGCTAGACATGAGTTACTAGAAGATAAAGTTGATCTTCCTACCGTTTTGTTTCTTGGCTCAATTGATGAATGGTATGCCGATATCGCACACTTTCTCACATATGGAGAATGTCCCTCTCATTTGACTACCAAAGAGAGAAGAGTTGTTAAGCTAAGATCAGCCCAATATGTGTTGTGGGAAAATGCCTTGTTTAAGCGTGGTTTGGATGGAAGATTTCTAAAATGTGTGGATAAGGAACAGCAGAGGAAGCTACTTTCAGCTTTTCATAACCAAGCATGTGGAGGGCACTACTCATCAACTGTCACTGCTCATAAGATTCTTCATGCAGGATATTACTGGCCTACCTTGTTTAGAGATGCATCAAAGTGGATTGATAAATGTGAAGCTTGTCAGACCTTCGTGGGTAGACCCAAATTGGCCTCTTTGCCCCTTAAACCAGTTGTGATCGAAGAGCCTTTTCAACAATGGGGTTTAGATTTCATTGGAACACTTAATCCCTCTTCTAGTGCTGGTCACACCCATGTATTAACGGCCATAGATTATTTTACTAAGTGGGTAGAAGCCATACCAGTGAAAAGTACCACTTCAGAAGTAGTATGCAGTTTTATCAAAGAGAACATCTTGGTGAGGTTTGGTGTGCCAAACAAGATAGTGACAGATAATGCTTCAATTTTTTCTTCAACTGAGATGATGGATTTTTGTTATGGATATGGCATCTCCCTGGCTCACTCCTCGGATTATTATCCTCAGGGTAATGGACAAGCAAAATCGACAAACAAAAATCTGGTGGCTATTATAAGGAAATTAGTTAATGAATCTCAGAGGAATTGGCACAAGAAACTCTATGATGCTCTTTGGGCAGATAGGGTCACACCTAAAAGAGCCATTGGGATGTCTCCTTTTCAGGTAGTATATGGAGTAGAAGCTCAATTTCCCGTAACAGTGGAACTACCAGCCTTGCATTTAATGAAGGCCATTGAAGACACTAGTTTTAATGATTCTTTAGATAAAAGGATCATGTACCTTCACCAATTGAACGAGGACAGGTTGAAGGTCACTGATAGAATATCTGCTCACCAACAAAAAGTAAAGGCCTTGTTTGATAAAAAAGCCAGATCCAGGGATTTCAAAGTTGGAGACATTGTTTTGTTGTGGGATAAAAGGCATGAACCTCGTGGCAGCCATGGCAAGTTTGATTCTCTTTGGCTCGAACCTTTCAAGATCAGGCACTTTGCTGGTGACAATTCTTTTTACCTTGATTATATGGATGGTTCTTCTCTCCCACTTCCTTATAGTGGGAAGTACCTGAAATTGTTTAAGTCATAGGTGATTGGGAAGTCCTTTGTATATTTTGTATAGCATTTGTCTTTCCCCTTCCTTTTCCTTGTTTTGGTGTGTTATCTTTTGTATTGATCTGCTTTTGACTCGTGGCCCAATGGATAGGGTACTGATATGCTTCCCCTAGATTTTCTGGATTCTTGCCTTGTCTCATTCTTTTGGACTTTAGCCAAGTCATCCCTAGAAGGAGCCAGCTGTTGTCCCCTCAAAATTTCCCTACTTTTGAGGAGTTCAAAATTGAACTTTTTGAGTTTATCACCTTTTCTGTTGTTCTGGTAATGTGAAAAGTCAAAAAGAGGAAAAAGTTTGAAAAAATCTGCGTTTATGGGTCACTTTGTGTGATTTGCGGGTCTGTCGGACATTTCTGTCCCAGATGTCCCAAGTTCATTCGGGCTCCCTGTTCGCCGATCGGCCACTTTACCTGAAGTCCGTTTCTTTCGGGCCTATCAGAACTTTTTGTCCCAAATAACACAAGTTCACCCAGGCTCAATGTTCACCTTTCACCCGCATCAGCCGAATCGCGCACTTCGCGTACTTTCGTCCCTCATGTCCCAAAAGCATTTGTGCATCTTTTTCCCGTGTCGCCCGCATCGGCCAAATCGCACTTTCACATCCCGCGTGTCCCAAATGAACCAAAGGCCATCCGGGCTAATTTTTCCCGCTCTTCCCAAATATCTTGCTTTTCAAGTTGGTAGATGTGTATTTAATGCACATTTATTACCTTTCTCTCTCCTAAACGACTATTTAATAAGCTTCCCCTTACGCATTTTTACACACTGCTTTCTTGCTATCTATTGCTCATACCCTCACAATCAAAATTTCTACGCACGCACCCATTCCCCCTGTAATTTCATCGAGAGTCCAGACTGTGACCTTGTTTCTCGAGTTGCTATCAACATGAAGATCAAATTTCAAGGTCAGGAGAAAATTTCACCGCTCGAGTCTGCCGTTCCCGATATCGGGGACAGTGAAGTTCGTCACCTGGACTTTGGAGATTTTTGGACTAGGATGACAGACTCGAACCCCTCTCCTATGGCACAAATGATTCATGATAGTGGCTTGGCATTCGCCATTGGTTTCCCAATCTCAGTACAATGTGCAGATACAGTACTCGCCTATGGTGCTCATTTCAATCCCGACTCGAGTGAGCTAACGAATGTGCATGGGGAACTCATTGCCAAGCTCGATGCTGCCACCATTGGCACTACCCTAAGGATTCCTGAGATGGACAATTCTATAGTAATCTCTCAGAACCAGGCACATGCCCTCTTCGACTAGGACAATGAGAAATACAAGGCAAGGGTGGCGAAGTCTTGGCTTAAAAACCCTAAAAAGGGGGCGTCCCATCTATCCAAGGTTTGTTTCATGCCGATTTCAATGAGGAGCTATCAGATTTTATAATCCTATTGGCTCGGGTCATGGGCTTACCCTCTACCAACGAGTTCCATTTTTGGATGTGCCCACTTATCAACATGGTGTGCGAAGGAACTCAAAATATCAATCGGCGAAATCATCAGTATGAACCTAGCATAGCAGTTGTCCAATGTACAAACAAACCAAGAGGTTTTACATGACTTCATACGATGTATACCCTAAGCGACATCAAGGCAATGGTTTGGATTCACATACATTGATGCTCATAAGGGTGACCCTGTATATGCCTACTGCCCTCAATTCACCCTAGACACTAGCAATCACAACTTCAGGAGGGTGAATGATGCTTTCACCATGTACATTATAAGGCTTCTAGAGAGCGACACTACAAGGAGGTTCTCAAATGAAGCCATGAGCCTAATAGCAAAGTACGGTGCTTACTTCATCCAATTCAGAAAATTCTCCTATATCAGGCTTGTAGGCTATGAGAGCACCCCTCTTAAGCTCCCTATGTTCTGCAATGATAAAATGGCCTTGATCGAGATATGCAGGCAACTGGACAAGTTGCACAGAACCTGCAGGGATAAGAAAATTACTGGCCTGCACTTCCCCATATCTTTGGGAAACTACACCTGCAAGACGGCTCTAGATGCACAAAACATAGAAAGAGCCCTAGCTCCATCATCGTCCATTTCTTTGCCAAGAACTTGTTTTGACTTGAAGAAATTTATTGAAATGTAACATCAAAATCAATTACTATCATAGGGAAGATACGTAAGACTATTGGGACTGATCGTCTTTGATGATTTTGAGGCAAGAAGGTGACATTATGGCAGGTTTTCTCTCCAACTAATTCAAGAGCTTAACTTGTATCAAGTTCGGAAGGGTTGCAGGATGATAATTCTGACCTGTTTTCATATGAGTATGACACCTTGATCAAACACACTCCCTTGGAAGATTTGGATTGGTTCAAAAAGAAGAAAGATGATCTGGCTGAAATCTTAGCCCTTGTCTTAGTAAGAACCAAGATCTGGTTTGATAGGAAAGTCGTGAGCTTAGAAAGCATTCAGGTGAGTCCTCCTCCAAGGATACTTCAACACCAAGGAAGGAAGCATTGACACCTATTTTGGAAGCACTTGCCTCCTCAACTAAAGGTCCTACATCCTCCACTCCTTCATCTACTCAAGTATATCGAAAAGAAAATCAAGGAGGTAAAAAGGATCCTGTTGAAGAAGATCCCATGATGAAGCATTCGGAATTTCCCTCAGGTCCAGAGAACATTATTTTTTTGAGTGAAAGCGAAGAGAGTGAAGTGCCAGCCTCCGTAAGTGCTCCAAAAGCCCCAATGGATAAAGGCAAAGAAGTCCAAAGCACTGAGCTTCCAAGAACCATTGACTCCTCGTACTGTAAGCTCCAAGCGCTCCACTCATATCTCAACTGGAGGTAACAGCAGTGCACACTTTGAGTGCCATGAGTTCCCTTTCTCTCGGCCCTCTTGCCCCACCTTCTTCTTCCTCCTCCTCTTTTGCATGGGTGCAGCCTTTTTTTGATAGTAGGAAGAGAAAGTCTTCCTCCCAAATCTTAGGACCCAATTTTGATGTTGTGGCGGCCTTATTAGGCACTACTCCTCCTACTCCCGCCAAGAAGGCCAGGACTACCTCTAGAATAGTATATCGATGCACGGGGCCAGAATTCTGGAGATAACCAAGCCCAAAGTAGAAAAGCCAGAGCATGATTTGCAAGCATCTGATCTTGAGCTCTCGAGGATCCCTATGGGAGAGTCCACCCCTGAAGGTGAGATTCACAATCTCCAAGAAACAGTCACCAGGGTCAATGGGAGAGTAGAAAAAGGGCAACAAACTATAGAGCATCTGGAAGAGCAGGCTTAGGTTCTTACAGGTTTCATCAAGTCACTGTTGTCCAAGGACAAATTTTTTAGACCCTACCCCACTGACCACTCTTCCACCACCTGTAATCCTCAGTCAAGATGAAGTCCAGAGTATCAAAGATATACACAGATATTCCATCTATGGAAGGGCTATAGAGGCTGTGGTGGATGATATGCTCGTTGCGCAGATTGAATTTCATTGATGAAGCCTTCAAAACTCAATGAGAAGGTAAATAATCTACAATAGAAACTCTCCTCCGCTATGGGAAATATAGATAAAGAACTCAAACTCGGAGCAACTCAGTATAGTAGACCTTCACCTTTTGGGAAGACTCGATGAAAATCTTTTAATGGCGAGCAAGGTCTTTAATGATGCAAAAGATAATTTGTCGAAATCGTGGGTATATAGTGTGAAATGGAAAATCAAGGTGTTGGAGGAGGCTTCAAGAGAATTGAAGAATAGCAGGCAGAAGGGTGAGGCCTTCAAGACTTTGGTGGGTTTTGCATTCAAAGATATACATTTTCACCTATATGATGAGACCTCTGGTTTACCCCTCTCCTTGCAAGAAATCAAAGCTCAATTCAGAGCTTTCGTCAAGGATAATTTGTTCAAGGAGGATTCTATTTCCAAGGAAAAGATGAAGGAGATCTACTCTCTCTAGTCTGCTATTGAAGAAGCAAATAAAGATTATCATACACACGTCAAATTCGACAAAGAGATGGAGAAGTGCCTCGGATTTTAGACCCAGTCCACTGCCAACACATCGGTCCCACGTGGCAGAGACATAGCAGAGGTGTTGAAAATATTTAGACAGTGGATCCTAAAATCAGTGGGCCCCTCTCAATCATGAATGCCTGTCTTCTTCTCCTGATTTTTCTCCCTCCTTTCTTTCCTCATCTCGGATTTATTGTAATTAGTTGGGGTTTTGCGTTAAGCAGCCCTTTAACTAAAAGAAGTAGTTACCAAGGGTAACTGATTTGTAAACTATATAATAGCCTCTCCTCGCCATCTTGGAGGGGGAACTTGGCTTATTTCTGAAAGTGTAAGAAATAATACGGAAATCAATACAAAAGGATCTTCTTTCTTTGTTCATTTGATTCCTTTATTTCACATGACTATCTCGTTAAATATTATTTAGATAATTTATCTCGCATAATACCAAGAAGCTTTGTATTCTTGTAAATGTTATTTATGGAAGTGTGTGTCCCTCCAAATTACATCTTAGTAATTCAAATACAAATGGTCCAATTCCAATTCATTGTATTCTAGCATGCATAAGGAATTATTTTGTTATAATAATTCTAGAAAGTGCTTTTTGCTCATTTCCTTGTCTTCATTCTTCTATGCTTTTGTGATTGATAATCTATTTCATTTCACAAAGCTTTCATGATACCCAAGTTCCACATCAAAGTTATGCATTGTACATTTGTAAATAAGTTTTGCTTTTAAATAAGGGAACCTCTCCCATCAAAGAGGAGGGACTTCTTGTCCCCTGACTGTTGCTCTCATTAGGATCTTCTTTTGACGACCAATAGACCGACATCATATATTTATGTTGTCGGTCGGTAGCATATTTTATGCTACCGGTCGGTAGCAATAGACAGAAAAATATGGGATTTTTTTGCTTGCGCCATATTTTGGGAGGACAAATTTCTCATTGAGACGATCATTTTAACTACTAACATCAAAAAAATTCAAAAAAAAATTCCCATACAAAATTAGCGAAATTTGTATTTTTTCACAAAAAATCATTTTTTTTATTTTTTTGTTTGTGCCATATTTTGGGAGGACAGATTTCTCGTTGAGCCAGTCATTTTAACTGTTATTGTCAAAAAATGATTTTTAAAAATTACATATATTTTTGGCCGACATCATATACTATCACCAGTAGACAACATATTAGCGCGAAAGTCAATTTTCCTAGATTCGCCATTACCGCAAAAGTCAATTTTCTCGATTCACCTATGAATTTCTACAAATTGATTTTTTGGGGGTCTTAAAATTTTCCTCGATAATCCATCATGACGCCTAAATAAAACCAACTTTGTCTTCATTAAGCTTCCATTTTTCATACTTGCATGATATGCATCAAGTGCTCTTCTTTCGTTACTCTAAAGATCAGAATTTCATCCACACATAATGAAAATTTTTGTAGTATTAGACTTGGCACTTCACCATTAGTCTCATGAGCGTACCTAGTGTGTTGGTCAACACGAAAGGCATGACCAACCAGATTATACTGCACCATCCTTCATTTTGAATGCATCTTCCACTCATCCCCCTCTCTAACTTGATTTGGTGGTATCCACTTTTCAAATCACTCTTTATGAAATACTTACCTCCACTCAAGAAGTGCATCAAGTTGTCCATTCTACACAATGGGAATTGATACTTGATAGTAAATGGCCATGGAATCAATGTACACCCTCCACTCCCCACTTTTCTTAGGTGTTAACATCATATATAGTGCACAAGTGCTCAAAACTTTTCATATTAGCTTTTTTTCAAAACCCTTACACTTACCTTGCACGCCCTCATTCTTTAGGTGTCATCATATATGTTGTGTTGTTCAAAAACTATATCTTGTGATCAAATCCAGGTGATGACTAATACTCCTCACAAGGGTAATCCATCAAGTATGTCATTTAAAATGATATCCTTATACTCGCTCAACAAATCTAACACCTCTTCAAGCAAACCATTTACCCCTTCCACTATGATCCCAACTTGCGGTTGTCTAAGAATGAAAGCATAAAATGCCTTCTTTGAAATCAACATAATCTTCAAACTATTCTCCACTCATTTTTCGTTCATCAATGGACTTGGTGTATACTTCCTACCATCCTTCACAAAGGTGTAGGTGTTTTCCCTCCCATAATGTAAGGATTTGTGATGAAACTATTTGGGTCCTCCCAACAATACATGGAAATATTCCACTAGTATGATTTCGGATAAGATAACATACTTATATGCATCGATAAGAAAATTGTCCATGCATTTTTCATTCACTAGAGTCCAATATTCCTTCAACAATAAATATACCTTATATGGATTGGGGTGGGTGATTCTCTTTAAACCCAACTCTTCTACCATTCATTTGAGACAAGATTGTCTACGCTTCCACTATCAATTATCACTTTGTAGCATTTACCTCTTGACTTACATATAGTCATGAACAAATTCTTCCCCTACACCGACTCATTTTCTAGTTTCACGGGCTTTAGAAACACCTACTTCATTATGAGATATTCTCGATGCTCGGTTCTTCTATGTGATTCAATGATATAACACTTTCCTCATTGGCTTGCACAATACGATTGTTGGTCTCATTTCTTATTCCATAGATTTTTCTTCTTGAGGGCACTCAAAGAGGCTTTGTGTTTTATACCTCTAAACCTAAACCAAGTGCATGTGAATCCTCTACCTTCTCTTTTTCCATGATTCCATCTTTCTTTGAAGGGTGATCCTATACCCCTTAGATATTGACTTTGAGAAATGCGGGGTTCTCCATTATGTGAATGTTGGTTTTTGCTAATCTTGGCTCGTACTTTTCTTTCAAATTTTCCTTTTCTCTGGCATTTCTACGTTTCTTTTCCTTATTCTCCTCTCGTTGCAGAAAAATGAATGCACATGTAATTGTAGAAAATGAAATAATTAACAAGTATGAAAGTGCAAAAATAACTCAATATGCAACAAAGCCAAGATTTCTCCAATACATTCTTTGAATAGCTCACAAACATAAAAATGTACATATAGGAGAGTGAATGTGTAACTCCTCCATGATTAGTGGACAAAGATCCCAAAATAGAATTGTAACTCCCACACTTGGCATAGTCAAACAAGGAGTAACTCCCACTTAGCTAACAATGATGGCCATGTATAACTCATGTGATTAACTCGAGTGTAACTCATACAACTAAGTACACCTAAGAAAGATAACTCCTAAAGTGTAGGAATAATTCATGTGTAGCTATAATCCGTACAAATAAATAAATGAAAAAACAATATCCTACACTAATAGCCCCCTTAAGTATAGCTTAGGTGGGCGGAAATGAATCGGGTCCGGCACAACAAGGCCTAATGAAATACCCACGTATAATGCAACTCTCACAAAGTGGAGTAAAAGGAGAAAATTCGGTGGTAAAGAACTCCCCCTAAAAGAGAGATAAGGAAGAGAAGGCGGGACTAGAAATCCCTACTTGAAGCTACAATGACTGAAGCCACCCTCATCGAGCAAATGATCCTCTCAAAGTAGCTGTGGATCGAAATAGATGCGATGAAGAGTGGATCACCATGGAAAAGTGAATGAATCTGCCAAGTGGTTGATGGATCTCTAACCAAGGTGTGGTTCCTATACAAGGAACTATGCTCCTCGTGTAAAGCAAAAGAGTTAATCTGCTCCATAAAGGGATGGTGTATCCAAAACAACAACAAAGAATGAACGTGGAAGTCCACGGAACTATGTACTAGATCGCACAATGTTGGATGAGTCTTGAATCAAGGTGTTTGCTCCCTAAAAAGTTTGTGGTGGACCAGAAGTAGGTGGATCAAGAAATAAATCCTCAAAATCTAGAAGGTGACAAGGAGATGATGGAGGTGGGTCCACATCACTATTGTAGTCATTTATGTTAGAAGAGAAAACCTCGTCATCAAAGATGTGGTCAAGATCTTAAATGTCATCAAGTACAGGTGAATTTGATGAAGAATCCGGAGGACAAAGTGAGAGAAGGAATATATCCAAGTCTGATGATCGAATACACCCACTGCAATGATAGTGTCATTATGCAACTCTCTAACATACACTGAATCTAGAGTGAACTCAACTCGCATGCCCTGACCAAGGTGAGTAATCTAGTAGACTAATAGGAGATTAGTTGATAGTGAGGGAATACTTAGAACATTGTTAAATGTTCCTCCACTCACTTCAATAGAACCTCTCCCAAAAACCTATGCAGAATTGTCGTCACCCAAACGTACAGTGGACATGTCACATGGCTCTAAGGAAGTGAACTCCATGTGTGAAGAGGCCATATGATGTGATGCACCAAAATCAATAACCCATGTAGGAGTTGATGGTACAATTGTAACTAGGGATCTCCCCTTTGTTTTCTCCTTTCCTAATTCTTTCTCTTTCCCTTTTCCATTGTCATTTTCCTTGGAGGATTCATGGGTTGATGAAGATAGTTTGATAGACTCGGGGCACCTATGTTGTTCTTCTCAAGAAGACTTGTGAGGTGGTTAATATGTTTCTTCAAACATTTGTTTTCATCATGTTTGTTTGTGCAATACCCACATTTGATCCTCTCTTTCTTGGACTTAACACTAGAAGAGGAAGTTCCAAAGTTTTATTTTGAGGTTGGTTGATTCTTCTTGCTCTCATGATCCTTGTTTTGTTTCTTCTCTTTTGAAGCATTTTGTATGTCATGACCTGTAAGTAAGTAGAGTGTGTGGTTTAGTGGACTTTAGTGCACCCATTTCAATCATTTTATCTCACTCCCGAGTTTAAGTCGACAATAAAATCATCAAAGGAGGGCATGCTCCATTGTGCTCTAAGCGTTCTTTTGGTTGCATGGAAGGTAGAGGACGAAACAGAATAGTCATGACCTAGTTAGACGAGGACTAAAAGAATAAGTTGTGATTCATTTTTGTCAATTCCACATTATTTCAGTTACATTTTCTGATTTGAACTTGGTGAAGAAGTCTTGAAGTGTGTCAAAACTACTAGGGCTAAGACCAATCAGCTCATTTTCTAGTTTGTGCCCTCTCATTTCATCTTGTTTCCCAAAGAGTTGTTCTAAGGTGTCCCATACTTCCTTGGGTGTTTTGACAAAGCAATTAAATGAAAGTGCAGATCCGATGATACAGAAAAAGACAAGAAGCCATAGGCTTCATCACACTTGTCAAACCATTTTGTTAAGAATAATCCTAAGTTTGTGCTCCATGAATTTGTATAATTATGATATTATTACTAAAATGAGATAAACTAATTTAATAATAATATAATATTTAGAATAATGTAATTGTTTGTTTAGTAAAACAACTCACGTATCACATTTATATTTAGGAGAGTTGTTTTGGAGATAGTTAGATCTCATATTTTATAGGAATAGTATTTCCTATATATTTCTATGTATATGACAGAAGTTAAATAAACACAATTTTTTTCTACTATGCAAAACTCCGTACCAAATTACATTTGGTATGAGAGCAATTCAGTCATTGGAAATTAAACAAAATGAGGGCAGTGTGAATGCCCCGCTTCACGAGATAGGAGATTAGTTTTGCAGCTTAATTTGCATATTATTATTTTTATTTTTAAGGTATTTGTTCACCTTAGTTTGAACTGTTCATAATCTATCTTTGCGTACCATATTCCAGCGCTTTCCATTTGTGTGCATCTAAAAAAATTGATCACTTGGGAGGGCGTCATTACTTGCAGCAATAAAAGAAAAGGTTATATCTAAAGCATAAGAATTTGTCACGTAGAAAGTACCAAAGAGACCTATGCCGGTTGAGACCTGATAGCATCTTTACATGCTATCTCAGACATTCTGCATTTTTGTGCTATGTTGTACACCTGAAAGCGCATTCAAGGCCATTCTATCAAACAAAATTAGTACTCCAGATGTTGATTTAGCAATTCCTGTGTGGGCGACAAACACCTCCTTAAACTTTCCTCTCACAAGTGCGTAGTTGATTATTTTATGTCTACAAAGTCTCTTAAAGGTCACTTCCCTTCAGCGGTGGATTGACTCCTCCAGATCTCAAATTTCGGCGGATTCAAAGCTTTGGCTTCTCGTTAACCTTTTGCAGATTGATGCTCATGCAACAACTTCAGCGCTAAGATTCCATATGCAGACCTCAGAGAATTTCATCTAGTGACATATTTGAAGTCTCAATTCCCGACATCAATTCGACAACACAGTCCACATTAGCATTGCATCTGCCAAACTCGAGCTCGTCAACTCTGTCTTCCTCGTTCTCCAATCGTCCATGCCAAAGAACCGTTAAAAATGGTATTATTTTTAGGTCGTTTTGGGAGTATTTATTTTTGACTCGGTGTTCAGTATCTTCTAGTCTTTAGTAATAGGTTGATGAATAATGGAAAATTCACATTGGGGAAGGGGGTGAGGAGGGCGGGGGCTTAACATAACACCAATGCTTCATTTTCATTCTTTTGAAGTCTATTCCCATGTAATTTCCTGATGTAAAAATATAGTGGAAAAATGAAAACACAAGGTAAAAGCACCATCATGATACTTGAAGAGAATGAACAGAGGTCCATATTTGATGAACAAGGGTTCATATCGGATGAGTAGGGGTTCATACCGAGGTTGTTGGTCAGCCTTTGCAAAACCATCAGTGAGCCAAGATCATGAGTACGTAGGGATGACAAGTTGCGGAAGAAGTGCAATTATTTTTCTCGTAAGTTTGTGCTCCATGAATTTATTTAGTTGTGATATTATTATTAAAATGAGTTATAAACTCATTTAATAATAATATAATATTTAGAATAATGTAATTGTGAGTTTGTTTAGTGAAACAA